>JARYGA010018358.1:0-25041 GCA_030545235.1 Helianthus tuberosus | reverse complement strand
TTAATTATCTTTCAATATTCCGACCCTTTTGGATTGTATCCTTGCTGACTCAAACTACTGGGTTGAGGGTAACGTCACCTTCAAAAGAGGGGCCTACTACTATAACTAAGATAATCTCTTAAAAGGTGCAAAAGTGCGGAAATCATCAAAGGTTACACTAAAGGCGAGTCGGATCCAAGTGATTCATCTTGTCTATCTGTTTTTATTTTTATTTTATTTTTCAGCATTTTTAGTTTTTAATTTTCATGTTTAAAACCTTTTTCTAAACTTTTGATTTGGTTAGACGTTGAGGATAAACCGGTACTAAAAGCTCTTGTGTCCTTGGACGACCTCGGTATCTTACCAACGCTATACTACGCTCACGATGGGTGCACTTGCCCATATGTGTGTTTAGTGTTAGGAAAATATCGTGTTTTATAAATTAAAAACTTGACTAAAGTGTTAAAAAGGGCTTAAAATATAACTAAAAATATATTCACACCGACACACATCAGTCATCCGTTCGGATGACCATTCGATCGAATGGTCATTCGATCGAAATGGTCCGGCGAGTTAGGTCTCGACGTTTCGTTTTGCGCGTTGAGCGTTGCGATGTGTTTTGAGTAAGCGTTGCGATAGTATTACCCATTAGTTACACAAAACCTAACTACTAATTATCACAAAAAGTAATTCGTAAATCTCGAGTTTGCGATGAGATTGCATTGCGATAGAGTTGCGGTTTCGTTGGCGATTAAACTCCTCAACATAAATATAACATGCACAAGTAACACATAATAGCATACACACGTAAAACAATATCCATAACCTATAATTCAGGTTGCGATGCGATTAGCAATAAGTCGAGTAGCGATTAAACTGCGATTAAGTAGCGATTTGTTAACATGTACTCCACATAATACAACTAAAGCGATTAAAATAGATTCTTGATTACAAGTCAAGGAGTACAATAAATAATTAAGAAAGGAGTGACAGATCGCAATTAGCAATCCGTTCTTCCTTTGACTTTGACTTTGACTTTGACTTGTACTTTAACTTTCAAAAAGTAGGGTTGTTACAGCCTCCCCTACTTTAACAAATTTCGTCCCGAAATTTAAGGCGCAGGCGTAACAAACAGTTGCGGATATTTCGCCATCATGTCACTTTCGAGTTCCCAGGTGAACTCGGTGCCGTGTTTGCCTTCCCAGCGAACCTTCACAATGGGAATGCGTGAGCATCTGAGAACCTTGGTTTCTCGGCCCATAATCTCGACATGCTTTTCCACGAAGTGTAATGTTTCGTCCACTTGTAAATCCTCAAGAGGGACATGAAATTCCTGGTCGGCTAGATACTTTTTGAGGTTCGAGACGTGAAAAGTCGGGTGGATATTACTCAGTTCCTCCGGTAGTTCGAGTCTGTAGGCCACTTTGCCAATCATTTCCAGGATTTTAAAGGGTCCGACATATCGAGGCGTGAGCTTTTCTTTCTTGTCGAATCTGATCACCCCCATCCAAGGTGCAACCTTTAGGAGTACGTGATCGCCAACGTCAAATTCAAGGGGCTTGCGGCGTCTATCGGCGTAACTTTTCTAATGACTCCGAGCTTTCAGTAGATTTTCTCGAATTTGGAGGATTTTGTCAGTCATTTCTTGCAAGAGCTCAGGACCGGTAATTTGCGCGTCTCCGTTCTCGTGCCATACAATAGGCAATCGACATTTCCTTCCGTATAATGCCTCAAATGGTGCCATTTGGATGCTAGAGTGATAACTATTATTGTACGAGAATTCGACTAAAGGTAAATGCGAATCCCAATTACCACCGAAATCTATAACACACGAGCGAAGCATGTCTTCGAGGGTACGAATCGTGCGTTCAGTCTGACCGTCGGTCTGGGGATGGAAAGCAGTACTAAGATTGAGAGTAGTACCGAGAGCAGATTGAAACATTTCCCAAAGACGCGAAGTGAATCGACCATCACGGTCGGAAATGATATCACGAGGCGTCCCTTGTCGACATATAATTTCGTCGGTGTAGATTCGGGCTAATCGTTCTACCTTAAAGTCTTCTCATATTGGTAGAAAGTGAGCGGATTTAGTAAGGCGATTAACGACAACCCAGATGTTGTCGTGACCTGATGGCGTGCGCGGGAGTTTCATTATAAAATCCATAGCTATGCTCTCCCATTTCTACATAGGGATCTCGGGTTGTACGAGCAAGCCAGAGGGGCGTTGATGTTCAGCCTTAACTTTCGAACAAGTCAGGCATTTCAAAACGTAGATAGCGATATCCTTCTTCATGCCCGGTCACCAGTACTTGTAGCGTATGTCCTGGTACATTTATCTGCACCGGGATGAATGGAATATCGCGATTTGTGGGCTTCGTCTAGCAGGATTTGTCGTAAGTTGGTGCGCTTGGGAATCCAAATTCGGTCTAGATAATGAAAGATACCATTCGATTTATTCACCAGTTGTTCGCCATTATTGATAATCCTTTCTTTCTTCAGAGTGCGTTCGGTAAAACAAGCATGTTGAGCGTCACGTATAAGAGTTTCGAGATTGTGCTGGGCTTGAGTATTACGGACACTATGCAAATAGGTTCGTCGACTAAGAGCATCGGTGATGAAGTTTTCTTTGCCAGGATGGTAACGAATCTTGCAGTCGTAATCGTTGAGAAGTTCTCCCCACCGGCGTTAGCGCATATTCAGCTCCTTCTGACTAAAGATGTGTTGTAGGCTCTTATGGTCGGTGAAGACCGTACACTTGGTACCGTATAGGTAGTGTCGCCAAATCTTTAGCGCGAAAACAACTGCACCAAGCTCAAGGTCATGTGTGGTATAGTTCTTCTCGTGAATCTTGAGCTGACGAGACGCGTAGGCGATAACCTTGTCCCGTTGCATGAGAACACAACCGAGACCGAGGTTAGAGGCATCGCAGTAGACTATGAAGTCATCGTTTCCATCGGGTAGCGAGAGCACAGGAGCGTTGCAGAGCATGAGTTTAAGCGTTAGAAAGGCCTCCTCTTGCTTGGTTCCCCAAACAAAAGGTTTATCTTTGTGCGTGAGGGAAGTAAGCGGTACGGAGATTTTAGAGAATCCTTCGATGAATCGGCGATAATAGCCCGCTAGTACGAGAAAAGAACGGACTTCGGATAGGTAACGGGTTCAACCTTCAAAGGATCGACATAAATACCTTGACAATTGATAATGTAACCCAAGAATTGGACCTCCTCAAGCCAGAATTCACACTTGGAGAATTTGGCATAGAGACGGTTTCCCCGGAGTAACTCAAGAACCAAACGGAGATGTTGCGCGTGTTCGGCTTTTGTCTTGGAATAGATTCAGGATATCATCGATGAAAACGATGGCAAAGCGGTCGAGAAAGGGTTTACACACGCGATTCATTAGATCCATAAAAACTGCGGGAGTGTTGGTCAAACCAAAAGGCATAACAACAAACTCGTATTGACCGTATCGGGTTCGAAAAGCGATTTTGGGTATATCTTCCTCTTGAATGCGTAGTTGGTGATAGCCTGAGCGTAAATCAATCTTTGAAAAAAACGTAGCACCTTGTAGTTGATCAAACAAATCATCGATTCGAGGCAATGGATAGCGATTCTTGATAGTCAGCTTATTCAACTCCCTGTAGTCGATGCACATCTGGAACGATCCATCCTTCTTTTTGACGAAATGGACAGGCGCGCCCCAAGGAGAGGTGCTAGGGCGAATGAAACCTTTATCAAGTAGTTCTTGGAGCTGACTCGAGAGTTCACGCATTTCAGAGGGAACGAGACGATAAAGCGCTCTAGCAACAGGATTTGCTCCAGGAATGAGGTCAATTCGAAAATCGATATCACGAGCGGGAGGTAAACCAGGTAATTCATCAGGAAACACAGCAGGAAAATCATGAACCACGGGTACTTCTCCTATCGTCTTTCCTTTCTTTTCCTTCTCCGCTACTAAGATGTGTGCCAAGAAAGTTTGGTATTCTTTGCGGAGATACTTGCTAGCTTGGACACACGACATGAGTTGTAACTTCTTCGGAGAGACTTCACCATAAACACACAATTGATCACCATTCGCGAGAGAGAAACGAATCATTTTATCGAAGCAAACAATTTCAGCATGATTCTCCCGAAGGAAATCTATACCTACTATGACGTCGAAGCTACCGAGCTGCATCGGAATAAGATTAATCGGGAAAACGTGACCATTGAGATCAAGAGTACAGTCACGCAGAACGGAACTGACGGTGTCGGTTCTTCTAGTGGCAATTTCTATGTCGAACGTCGTAGGGAGATGGGCGCGCTTATGATTAAGGAGCTTTTCGAATTCGAATGATACAAAACATTTATCGGCTCCAGTATCAAATAAACACGAGGCATATATACCATTTACGAGAAACGTACCATTAACCACGTTGTTGTCTGCCTGAGCCTGAAGGGCGTTGATGTTGAAGACTCGCCCGAGGGCTGCTTGCTGAGCTGGCTGCTGCTGCTGTTGCTGGTGTTGTTACGGTGCCGGCTGCTGCTGCTGTTGTGGCTCTTGCTTAACCACTCTGTTGGGGCAGACGTTTGTGAAGTGGTTGGGATCACCACACGCAAAGCAAGCTCTTGCGTGAGTAGGAGCTGCTTGCTGTCCTTGCGGAGCTGGTAGAGCAGGAGCTTGAGCTTGAACTGGGGCTAGAGTTTGGCAAGGACCGGTACTGCAGTTAGCGGTGAAGTGGCCGTACAGGTTGCAGTGAACACAGAACCGGCATACGATACCAACCGAGTGATGATAGGTACAAGTAGGGAAGAGCGGGTGTGGACCAGTATATGCACGCTCGGCTGGCAGTGCATTGGCCACAGGCGCCGCTACTTGGCGGTGTTGGGGTTGCGGTTGGTGTAACACCTCAAAATTTTATGCCCAATAATGTATCGACACGTGTCATAAGCTTTAAACGTGTAAAAGATTACTTTAGAAGGACTAAAGCTGACAAACAAAGAAAGTATGTGAATGTAAGGGTTCAAAGTGTCAACAATGGATAAATATGCCTTTCAATAACCTTACACGATGTTTATACCCTTAAACGAATGAATTATGGATCATACGAAGCTAAGTGTGGAAGAAAGTGAGAAATTACAAACTATAGGGGGTAAATGTGTCAACATGTTTAAAGTATACCTCTGAGTGACCTTTTAGCGAACCCGAAGCTTTGTAATGATTGATTATGCTCACTAGAATAAGTGATAAAAATTTCACAAGGTTTCGATAAAGTATGAGAAAGTTATGATGATATTTGTATACGAGGGGTTAAAAGCGTCAACATTGAAATTTATGACTTTTTCGATGATCACAAAGTAAACCAAGGACTTAACCAAGTTTGTATAAGTCTTAAGGTCCTTAAAAGTCAAGTTAGAGGACCTAAAGTGCAAGAAATAAAGGTGAAACCACGTTTGGAAGGACCAAGGACCTAAAATGCAAAGTATGAAACTTGTTTGGCTGGTTCTGAAAGGCCATACGGGCCGCGTAAAGTCAGACATGACCTTTACGCGGGCCACCTCAGCATGCCAGCGATAGAAAACCTTGGCAGCTGCCAGTTCAGGCCTGTTAACCGACTTTAAACACTTGTTTTGCATACCAAGGGATGCCCCAATGGTTTTACATGCAATAGGGACACATGGGGACATAATATTACACCTGTAGACTTAGTTGTGATGATCTTGTGCACTCTAAATCCCTATATAATGAAGTGAAGTTGCAACACTTGAAGATGTTCATTTCAAAACTCACTTCCACACTTCCTCTGGAGCTCTCTGGTCAGCAACCAAAGTTTCTTAGGCTTCCTAGTCATGCTTAGGACCCTTGTAAGTATCCTTAACCCTTTTTAATTCAGTTTAGCTTAGTTAATTAGCTTAAAGTCAAACCGTCGTAATTAGAGTTTTACTTCGTAATTAATCAATAATTGTCCAGTCAAATCTCTAATTGAAAGTACCTATGAGTTGGTAATTATGTGGGCAATAAACCCTTAAAAGGGCACCCTCTGATTCCCATTCTAACTAGGTCAATTGTCGAGTCAAAGTTAATCTTAAAAAGTCAACAGAAAGCTTATTTTCAAATTAATGCATAATTAGCAATGTAGAAGCTATGCAACCTATTTTATCAATAATATAACTTGATAATTAATGTAAGAACATGTCCAAACATGTTCAACCCGACAATTTTCAATCTAGGCTCGGTTCGGAACCGAAAGTCGCATAATTTGACTTCTGCTTTGACTTTCAGTTCTGACCCGTTTAAGCATGTTTTAGAAATGCCTTAGAGCCTTATATGGACCAATTTTTATGTTAGTATAACCCTCTGTGATTATACAACTTGGTTCATTAGTTATCCGATTCATATGCATGTTTCCGTTAAATGCTTAAATGTTGACTATTATGCCCATATGACCTTAAAACGTGATTTTTGAAAATGTAAAAGAATAGAGACCTTAGTTACTAATTTATAAAGTTGTCCCTAAAATTTGACATCAGTTTGAGGACTAGATTATGAGTTATGCTCATTAGCGTAATTAGAAAGCTTTTTATTAAATAAACGGCGTAATTAGCATATAGCCTATCTAAACCCAATTTTTAATACCAAACTTTTTACCTACTGATGTAAAATAATATTTTGGGATTTTTGAAGATTTTTATTTAATTTTAGGCTGAGCATAACATAGAGTTCTAAGCTTGATTCGGTAGTTGACGGTTTTGCCCTTTTTGGCTATAAAATGAGTTTTACAAATATTTTTGATACCAAACCTTTTTCTACTAATCTAATATGATAAATAGAATATTTTAAGCCTTCTGGAAATATAAAAATATCAGCTTTTCTTATAAAACCCGGAAATCGCTCAAAATCGCATTTTTAAGCATTTCTAACGCATAGTATGGATTAAAACTATTTTAAACATATAAGGTTTGATGCCTACTGATATTTTTAGTAAATTTTTATACTTTAACAGTAAGCAAAAGTTTTAAACTCAGGTTTCCAGTTTTGACCTTTTAGGCTTAAGTGAAATTACCAAAATGCCCTTTCGGTGCATAGTATGGTTAGAAATGATAAATTTCACATATAGGTTATACCCTACTGATATAACTTAGTAAATTAAGTATTTTTACTGATTACATTAGACCCGAAACTCAGATTTATATTAAATCTCTTTTATAACCTTTTAAATGACCAAAATACCCCAACGGGACATAATTTGAGTTTAAATCCATTTTGGGCATAATAGGAGATATCTTACTTATGTCACAACATATTTAAGGCATATTAACTTAGGAAACCTTTATATGACTCATAATGGTTACCCGTTACGCATCTTGCGCGTTCGGTTTGGTTTATGTAACTAGTTTGCATAAATTGACCGAAACGGGTCAAACCTTATCATTTTTATCTCAAGATCCAGAATGTGTTTAGTTTACCCATGTTATATAAGTCTTCAAACTTTTCGGGTCTAAATCACATTCTATTCTGGTCTTCGCTTAATCGTGCGGTTGAACCGTATTTTCCTTTAAAACTAACCGGTCTAAGTTTATGCTTAATTAAAGACCCGTTAGGATTTTAATAGGTTATTATAAACCTTTGTTCTAGACTAGGAGACCCAGTAAAAGCTACACGCACTTGCTATTTGTGATTAATACTTGCAAAGGTAAATACTTTTAACTTATTTTCCCTATACGGGCTTGGGGTACGGTATATAAAATACCGCTTGGTCTGGCATTGAATTTTTAATTGTATGAAGATTAATTTATTGAAATGTCCCGTTTAAATTGTTTTGTTTGTTTAAAGCCTTTGGGAGTTTAATGACCATGTCCCGGATATCCTTGGCATCATTTTACGAAATGGCCACGACCTAAGCACGGGGTGTAGGCGTACACCAGACAGTGCATATATAAATTATAAGGTATAACCGCCGGTTTCGGGAATAACCCGCCGCAGAACTATATCATGTGGTGTGTCTATTAATCTTTAACCCGATGTCAATCCGGGCCACTGAACGTATAACGAACATGTAATTCTTTTACAAGTTTATATATAAATAATTATCCCAAGTTATAAAAATGTTTTTGTGCCTTGTGCATTCAAATCAATTTTCTAAACCTTTTCAAAATGAGTCAGTTAATTGTATTTACCAGTGTAAACTGACGTATTTTCCCAAAAAGATTAAGTGCATGTACTAATCGAAATAGGCTGGCCTCTCCTTAGCATCAGTAAGAGTCTCGTAAGCTTGGATGCATTTAAGTCTGAAGAACTATGTTTTCCTTTTTATTTGATCCGCCTGTGGATCTGTTTCAACTACATTGTGATACTTAATATTACAATTTTATTCGATTGAAATAAATCTATCTTTTGCTTCCGCTGTGCATTTAAAATTGTGTTGTTTTACTATGATGATATCAACTACGTCACGATACTCCCCACTGGGCCCACCGGTAATACGTGGAAATATCGGGGTGTGACAGGTTGGTATCAGAGCCAACACTGAGTGAATTAAACACTAGCCTTTTGTGTTTAATCTCGGTTACACAGTTGCACATTCCTCAATTCTCGAGTCTAGACAAAGAATTTAGGATTTATCCAAATTTGTTTTATTTCTAACTTTGTCTTTATAGATATTTCCTTGTTGTTATCCTTGTTTATGTTGACAGGTTGAACAAGATGCCACCAAGAGTAAGAGGGAGAGGAAGAGGCAAGGGGCCACTCGGCGCCCCGAATGATCATGAGGCCGGGCCTTCGCACCGGCGAACACCGTTAGATTCCCATAACCGGAGTCCTCAAGATAACTGGAGGACCTATATTGAACCAGCAAGGCGCTCAGTTTCGCTGAGCTCCTCCCCTTCTTTTCAACACTCCTTTGGGCCTCATTCTGAAAATGAGCCCCATAATTCCCACCAATCTTACATTCCTCTCCAGGGCCACAACTCACCTTTCGACAACCTGACGCCTATTTTCCAAAGCCGGTTCAACCCGGCGAACTACATTGAGGAACCGATGGGTTTTAACCCACTAGGACCCGAAGACCATTTCTCGGGCAGCCATGCAATGGACATGGATGAGGACACCGATCCTGTAGAGCCACCGTCCGGAACCCCAAACCACCCCATCGAAATCTCGGATGGGTCACCTTTCATGGGATCACCTTATAATGGTCCCGACAGCTATGAGGAAAGGTTCCGACAGATCGACTGGGTGTTCACTCCCAGTTACCACAACTCACCACAGCCGCAGCAGCCACAGCAGGATCCCTCCGAGGATTCCCGTTTTGTAGCGGTCACCCCGCCACCACAACCAGCTCAGCAACAGCCTCCGGAGCCACCGAGGCGAAGAAGATCGAACGCACGGATGTCCGTGCGAGGAGGAGTGCGAATCAGCACCCCTCAACCCTCGAGTAACAGCCGCTACTCGCCACTCCATGAAGAACCGCAGACGGGTGGGCTTTCAAACCCCGTCTCAGAAGGAAATTCTGCGCCCGTCGTGCCACCACCGTTGGGCTTTGGCGACCCTATACCTACATACACCGGTGCGATGGCGTATAATCCCTTTGATCAGCCGGCCCACACTAACTACGACTATGCTAGTGTTGACCCGTACCAGGCAGCATGGGATTACAACGCTCTTCATCCGGAAGGATCCTTTGGGGTCCCATATCAAGCCGGATACTCACACTATGGATACCCACCATATGGGTATCATCAACCGCCACCTCCTCAACCTCCACTATATCAGCAACCCCCGCAGCCGCCAGTAATGTCGCCACCGCAGCATTAAGAAATTCTTCAAAGGATTAATGAGGTGCGGCAGGAAGTGCGGGAAGACCGCAGGCAAAACCGAGGGATGTTCAAGAGTCTGGCAAATTTAATCAAGGGAAAAGGCAAGAAGGATCATTGAATCCTTTATTTGTTTGTTTGTGTTTAATGATTGTAATCATGTCCCTGCGTGGACATTTGTCTTTGTATTCTGCCCCTGCGTGGGCATGTCTTTCTGTATTCCACCCCTGCGTGGGCATGTTTTTCTGTTTAACCCCTGTGTGGGTATGTTTTGTTGTTTCACCCCTGCGCGGGCATGTTATTTCTTGTAGAAGTCCCGTTTAGGGCAAAATTGTACTTGTTTAATTTTGTAATGGAATGGTTGAATTTAAATTTTCATTTTTGATTAAAATATATGCATAAATATAATATGTGAAATAAATGAAAATATAACATTCCTATAAGACCTACCATTATAATAAAATAATAAAAATCTAAAAAGGGACAAAACCTAGCCATGTGTCATCATAAGACAGGGCCAAGATGGTAATTCCTCAAATTAGATTTAGGTCCTTATTAACACCTTAATCTAGGATTGTTCTGCGTTTAATATTAAAAAGAATCTTAAAGGTAAAACCTAGTCTATATGTCATTGCAAACATGACCTAGATGGTAAAACCTATTCAAAAGGTTCCAATCCTTGTTAACATCTGAAAACATGTTAACACTCTTGACAAAATGTGATTCAATAAAATCGCATAAGTCATCCTTACATTGGATTCCTCCAATTTATTTTATTATTTTAAGCATCCATTAGGGATATAATGCCTACGGGCTATACTCATTGTCATATAAGACAAAAGACAGTTGTGGCCTTGGACCCCCTTTTAAGAAGAGGTAATGAATTATAATTAAAACCTCAATACCATGACCCTATAAGATCATGATTAAAGATTTAAAACTGTCCATAGGACTAGGCCTTTTTTCCATTGTTATGTTTTAAATTATAACTAAGGATAATTATAATAAAAATCCTGAATATATATGTGCTTATTAAATTAATCAAAATGGTTTCTTAAATACCATGATTAATAAAACTGTTATAGACCTCTGAATGAATTAAAATCATTATTTTATGTAGCCATCAAGCTACATGGCTAGGTCAGAAGTGATAAACAGCCATCCATTGGAGAACCATGAAAATACTAAGATACATGTGACCGGTGCGGAGCTGCAAGCATTAATAGTTAATGCTGTTACAAAAGCTATGGAGTGGCAATTATATGAAACTAGCGGGACTCGAAGTAGGACCCTATCCGCACCGCATTCCAAGCCTAAGACCCAATCTGAGGCACGCAGTAAGCCACCCTCTCAGCAGCATGAACCCAAGAAAGAGGATGCTCAACATTCCTCAAACCAAAACAGTGTTCCATCTAAGAGAGTTGTGCTGAACCAAGAACCACGTGCTAAAGGTTGCACCTATAAGTACTCTGTTTCCTGCAAACCCAGGGATTTTACTGGAGAGAAAGGAGCAGTCGACTGCATGTCGTGGTTAGATGAGATGGACACCGTGGTAGATATAAGTGGTTGTGCTAATAAGGATGTGGTAAACTTTGTATCTCAGTCATTCAAAGGCGAGGCACTAGCTTGGTGGAGATCTTTGATTCAGGCTACTGGGAAGATTCCATTGTACAATCTGTCTTGGAATCAGTTTGTTACTCTCATTAAGGAGAATTACTGCCCTCAGCACGAGGTTGAGAAGATTGAAGCTGACTTCTTATCTCTGGTTATGAAAAACCTAGATTGTCAAGCCTACCTTACGAGCTTCAATACTATGTCAAGATTGGTTCCGTATCTGGTGACTCCGGAACCCAAGAGAATAGCTCGTTTCATTGGGGGTCTAGCCCCAGAAATCAAGGCCAGTGTGAAGGCCTCTAGACCAGCTACTTTCAGATCTGCAGCTGATATATCATTGTCTCTCACTTTGGACGCGGTCCGGCAGAGATCACTCAGAAATACCGATGCTGAGAAAAGAAAGCGTGAGAATGACAACTCACGAAGGTCAGACAAGAAGCATAAGGGAAACAATGACCACAAGAAGAGTTCTAGAACTTAAAAGGATGGTCATCAGTCGGGTGATAAGCCCAAGTGTAAGGTCTGTAAGAAGCACCATTTCGGGAAATGCAGATATGAATCGAAATCCCAGTCGCAACCAAGGCCTTGTGGGATTTGTAAGTCAAGTGAGCACAAGACCTTAGACTGTAAGAAAATAAAGGACGCGGCGTGCTACAGCTGCAATGAAAAAAGGCATATCAAGTCCAACTGCCCAAAGTTTGCTAAGAAAGCTGAGGAAGGGAAAAAGACCAATGCTAGGGTCTTCCAGATGAACGCAGAGGAGGCGATCCAGAATGATAATGTCATAACAGGTACCTTCCTTATTAATGATGTTTATGCAAGGGTATTATTTGATTCTGGAGCAGATAAGTCATTTGTTGATGATAAGTTTTGTAAGTTGTTAAACCTACCTGTTAGAACCCTAAGCATAAAATATGAGGTTGAATTAGCCGATGGCACCATAGAAACCACATCAACCGTGTTAGATGAATGTTTCATATCTATTAGGAACCACTTTTTTCCTTTATCCTTGCTTCCCCTGAAGTTAGCCGGTTTCGACATAGTTATAGGCATGGACTGGTTATCTCGTAACCAGGCCCATATTGTTTGCAACAAGAATCAAGTGGTGGTCAAGACTCCGTCTGGTGAACCACTTACCATTCAGGGAGATACCCAGTATGGACTGCCCGAGCAAGTGTCTATGCTCAAGGCATCTAGGTGTTTGAAGAAGGGATGTATCATTTATATGGCACAGGTAACTATTGATGAGCAGAAGCCTAAGATTGAAGATATTCCCGTCAATTCTGAGTACCCGGAAGTTTTCCCTGAAGAACTACCTGGTTTGCCACCAGATAGGTAAGTAGAATTCAGAATTGACATTATTCCAGGAGCAGCACCTGTTGCAAGGGCACCTTACAGGTTGGCACCAACAGAAATGAAAGAGTTGAGAACTCAGTTAGATGAATTATTGCCAAAAGGTTTCATTAGACCTAGTTCATCTCCTTGGGGAGCACCAATCCTGTTTGTGAAGAAGAAGGATGGATCGATGCGTCTATGCATCGACTATCGCGAGCTTAACAAGGTTACTATCAAGAATATATACCCTTTGCCCAGGATCGACGATCTGTTCGATCAATTGCAAGGGGCAAGTTACTTCTCTAAAATCGACTTGAGGTCAGGCTATCATCAATTGAAGGTAAAAGATGAAGATATACACAAGGCTGCATTTAGGACTCGTTATGGTCATTACGAGTTCTTAGTGATGCCTTTTGGGCTCACTAATGCACCTGCCGCATTCATGGATCTCATGAATCGCGTCTGTAAGCCCTACCTAGATAGGTTCGTCATCGTCTTCATCGATGACATTCTCATTTACTCGAAAAGTCAAGCTGACCATGAGAAGCATCTCCGTTGTATTCTTAAGCTGCTTCAACAAGAAGAGCTCTATGCCAAATTTTCAAAGTGTGAATTCTGGCTTCGTGAAGTCCAATTTCTTGGACATGTTGTTAGTGAGCATGGTATCTAAGGAGATCCTGCTAAAGTTGAAGCTGTCATGAATTGGCAAGAGCCAAAGACGCCTATTGAGATTCGTAGCTTTCTAGGTTTAGCAGGATATTATAGGCGATTTATCGAAAACTTCTCAAGGATTGCTGCACCCCTAACTTCGTTGACGTGTAAGAATATTAAGTTTGACTGGGGTCCTAAGCAGCAGGAATCCTTTGACATACTTAAGCAAAAGTTGAGCAATGCACCAGTATTGTCATTGCCTGATGGAATAGATGAAATTGTAGTTTATTGTGATGCATCACACACATGTATGGGGTGTGTGCTTATGCAGAAAGGTAAGGTCATTGCCTATGCTTCACGTCAGTTAAAGGTGCATGAGAAGAATTATACCACCCATGACTTGGAGTTGGGTTCCGTTGTATTTGCACTAAAACTATGGAGACATTACTTGTATGGAACCAAGTGCGTGATCTATTCTGATCATAAGAGCCTGCAACATATGTTCAATCAGAAGGACTTGAACATGAGGCAGCGACGATGGATGGAAACTTTAAATGACTATGACTGTGAGATAAGATACCATCCTGGCAAGGCGAATGTAGTCGCCGATGCCTTAAGTAGGAAGGAAAGAGTGAAGCCTATAAGAATCAATGCCAAGAGCATTGAATTAAAGAATAGTTTGAATGAAAGGTTGTTAGCTGCACAGAAGGAAGCTGTATTAGAGGCTAACTGTCTTGATGAAAAGCTAGGAGTAACTGAAGAGCAGTTATCCTATGTCAAGGACGGAATCCTGAGACTAAATGGACGAATATGGGTTCCAATTTATGGAGGACTTAGGGATGTGATCCTCCAGGAAGCCCATAGTTCTAAGTACTCCGTTCATCCTGGAGCTGATAAGATGTACCAGGATTTGAAAGCCAACTTTTGGTGGATAGGCTTGAAGAAGTCTATAGCTACCTATGTAGCCAAATGTTTGACGTGCGCTCAGGTCAAAGCTGAACATCAAAAGCCGTCAGGTTTTCTACAACAACCTGAACTTCCCACTTGGAAGTGGGAAATGGTGACAATGGATTTTATCACCAAGTTGCCAAAGACGAAGAAAGGAAATGATACTATATGGGTCATAGTAGATAGACTGACTAAGTCAGCACATTTCCTACCCATCAAAGAGACTTATAGCTCTGATATGTTAGCCCAGTTGTACGTAGATAAGATTGTATCCCTACATGGCGTACCAGTGTCTATTATCTCGGACAGAGATACTAGATACACATCTCATTTTTGGAAAAGTTTCCAACAATCTTTGGGCACACGCTTGAATTTTAGTACGGCTTACCATCCTCAGACGGACGGGCAGAGTGAGCGTACCATCCAAACTTTGGAAGACATGCTTCGTGCATGTGTGATTGACTTAGGTGGTAGTTGGGATAATCACCTACCATTAATCGAGTTCTCCTATAACAATAGCTACCATACAAGCATTCAGGCTGCGCCTTTTGAGGCATTATATGGTAGGAAATGCAGGACGCCTATTTGTTGGGCAGAAGTAGGAGAAGCTCAGTTATCAGGACCTGACATAGTCTTTGAAACGATGGACAAGATTGTCCAAATTCATGACCGCCTGAAAGCTGCCAGAGATAGGCAGAAAAGCTACGCAGACTTAAGGCGTAAACCTCTAAAGTTCGAGGTTGGTGATAAAGTATTGCTTAAAGTATCACCCTGGAAGGGGGTGATGCGATTTGGTAAGAAAGGTAAGGTAAGAAAGGTATATAGGACCATTCGAGATCATCGAATGTGTAGGAGCAGTGGCTTATAAGTTAAACTTACCTGAAGAGCTCAGTGGCATTCACAATGTATTCCACATCTGCAATCTAAAGAAATGTCTAGCTGATAAATCGCTAGTCATACCACATACAGATGTGCATATAGATGAGAGTTTGAAATTTGTGGAAAAACCTTTGTCGATTGAGGATCGACAGGTTAAGAAGCTTCGAAGGAAGCATGTACCGATTGTAAAGGTTAAATGGGATGCCCGTAGACGTCCCGAGTATACGTGGGAGGTAGAGTCCACTATGAAAGAAAAGTACCCTCATTTGTTTCAGTAAATCTCGAGGTCGAGATTTCTTTTAAGGGGGTGAGGATGTAACACCTCGAAAATTTATGCCCAATAATGTATCGACACGTGTCATAAGCTTTAAAAGTGTAAAATATTACTTTAGAAGGACTAAAGTTGACAAACAAAGAAAGTATGTAAATGTAAGGGTTCAAAGTGTCAACAATGGATAAATATGCCTTTCAATAACCTTACACGATGTTTATACCCTTAAACGAATGAATTATGGATCATACGAAGCTAAGTGTGGAAGAAAGTGAGAAATTACAAACTATAGGGGTTAAATGTGTCAACATGTTTAAAGTATACCTCTGAGTGACCTTTTAGCGAACCCGAAGCTTTGTAATGATTGATTATGCTCACTAGAATAAGTGATAAAAATTTCACAAGGTTTCGATAAAGTATGAGAAAGTTATGATGATATTCGTATACGAGGGGTTAAAAGTGTCAACGTTGAAATTTATGACTTTTTGGATGATCACAAAGCTAACCAAGGACTTAACCAAGTTTGTATAAGTCTTAAGGTCCTTAAAAGTCAAGTTAGAGGACCTAAAGTGCAAGAAATAAAGGTGAAACCACGTTTGGAAGGACCAAGGACCTAAAATGCAAAGTATGAAACTTGTTTGGCTGGTTCTGAAAGGCCATACGGGCCGCGTAAAGTCAGACAGGACCTTTACGCGGGCCGCCTCAGCATGCCAGCGATAGAAAACCTTGGCAGATGCCAGTTCAGGCCTGTTAACCGACTTTAAACACTTGTTTTGCATACCAAGGGCTGCCCCAATGGTTTTACATGCAATAGGGACACATGGGGACATCATATTACACCTGTAGACTTAGTTGCGATGATCTTGTGCACTCTAAATCCCTATATAATGAAGTGAAGTTACAACACTTGAAGATGTTCATTTCAAAACTCACTTCCACACTTCCTCTGGAGCTCTCTGGTCAGCAACCAAAGTTTCTTAGGCTTCCTAGTCATGCTTAGGACCCTTGTAAGTATCCTTAACCCTTTTTAATTCAGTTTAGCTTAGTTAATTAGCTTAAAGTCAAACCGTCATAATTAGAGTTTGACTTCGTAATTAATCAATAATTGTCCAGTCAAATCTCGAATTGAAAGTACCTATGAGTTGGTAATTATGTGGGCAATAAACCCTTAAAAGGGCACCCTCTGATTCCCACTCTAACTAGGTCAATTGTCGAGTCAAAGTTAATCTTAAAAAGTCAACATAAAGCTTATTTTCAAATTAATGCATAATTTGCAATGTAGAAGCTATGCAACATGTTTTATCATTAATATAACTTGGTAATTAATGTAAGAACATGTCTAAACATGTTCAAGCCGACAATTTTCAATCTAGGCTCGGTTCGGAACCGAAAGTCGCATAATTTGACTTCTGCTTTGACTTTCAGTTCTGACCCGTTTAAGCATGTTTTAGAAATGCCTTAGAGCCTTATATGGACCAATTTTCATGTTAGTATAACCCTCTGTGATTATACAACGTGGTTCATTAGTTATCCGATTCATATGCATGTTTCCGTTAAATGCTTAAATGTTGACTATTATGCCCATATGACCTTAAAACGTGATTTTTGAAAATGTAAAAGAATAGAGACCTTAGTTACTGATTTATAAAGTTATCCCTAAAATTGGACATCAGTTTGAGGACTAGATTAGGAGTTATGCTCATTAGCGTAATTAGAAAGCTTTTTATTAAATAAACGGCGTAATTAGCATATAGCCTATCTAAACCCAATTTTTAATACCAAACTTTTTACCTACTGATGTAAACTAATATTTTGGGATTTTTGAAGATTTTTATTTAATTTTAGGTTGAGCATAACATAGAGTTCTAAGCTTGATTCGGTAGTTGACGATTTTGCCCTTTTTGGCTATAAAATGAGTTTTACAAATCTTTTTGATACCAAACCTTTTTCTACTGATCTAATATGATAAATAGAATATTTTAAGCCTTCTGGAAATATAAAAATATCAGCTTTTCTTATAAAACCCGGAAATCGCTCAAAATCGCCTTTTTAAGCATTTCTAACGCATAGTATGGATTAAAACTATTTTAAACATATAAGGTTTGATGCCTACTGATATTTTTAGTAAATTTTTATATTTTAATAGTAAGCAAAAGTTTTAAACTCAGGTTTCCAGTTTGACCTTTTAGGCTTAAGTGAAATTGCCAAAATGCCCTTTCGGTGCATAGTGTGGTTAGAAATGATAAATTTCACATATAGGTTATACTCTACTGATATAGCTTAGTAAATTAAGTAATTTTACTGATTACATCAGACCCGAAACTCAGATTTATATTAAATCTCTTTTATAACCTTTTAAATGACCAAAATACCCCTACGGGGCATAATTTGAGTTTAAATCCATTTTGGGCATAATAGGAGATATCTTACTGATCTCACAACATATTTAAGGAATATTAACTTTGGAAACCTGTATATAACTCATAATGGTTACCCGTTACGCATCTTGCGCGTTCGGTTCAGTTTATGTAACTAGTTTGCATAAATTGACCGAAACGGGTCAAACCTTATCATTTTTATCTCAAGATCCAGAATGTGTTTAGTTTACCCATGTTATACAAGTCTTCAAACTTTTCTAAACGTATCACGTGGTGTGTCTATTAATCTTAAACGTTTCTCAAGATCCAGAATGTGTTTAGTTTACCCTTTTTATTTGATCCGCCTGTGTATCTGTTTCAACTACATTGTGATACTTAATATTACAATTTTATTCGGTTGAAATAAATCTATCTTTTGCTTCCGCTGTGCATTTAAAATTGTGTTGTTTGACTATAATGATATCAACTACGTCACGATACTCCCCACCGGGCCCACCGGTAATACGTGGAAATATCAGGGTGTGACAGTTGGGCTGGCACAGCTTGGAGTGGTGCGGCAGTAACTGCACAGTTCTTGTTGCTGGAGCTGCTGTTCTTTCTCTTGTGACGTGAGAGCTTTGAAGATTGTGGTGCGGCGGTTTCAGTGGTAGGAGCAGCGGTGACTTGATGAAGACTCTTGGCAGCTTTATCGAAATAACCAGCCCTAACTCGCTTGTCGTTGATCTCGACAGCGAGTAGGTAGGTTTCCTCAATAGTTGTCATCTTCGCAGCTTGCACAAAGTCTGCAACACAATCCGGAAGAGCACTGATGTATTTCTTGATGGTTATTTCAGGGGTAATAACTTGACCCGGATATATGAGACTCAGCTGCTTGAAGCGAGCAGTTAACCCAGCATTGTCGGCACCCTCCTGTTTGATATGCCAGAACTCGTCCTCCAACTTTTGGAGCTCGTGGGGAGGGCAGAACTCTCGCATCATGATATCCTTCAACTCATCCCACGTCAGCCCGTAAGCTGCATCATTCCCTCGTTTGTTTCTCTCGGCAGTCCACCAATCTAGAGCTCGGGATTGGAAGACGCCGGTGGCGTTAACAGTGCGAAGGTTTTCCGGACAGCCACTCTGGCGCAGGGTGACTTTGATTGAATCAAACCATTGAAACATGGACGTAGGCCCATCTTCTCCGGTGAAGTCTTTCGGTCCGCATGCTTTGAACTGCTTGAAGCTAAAAGCCGCTTTAGGAGAATCTGTCCTGGATTCTTCTGAGGACTTGCTAGTGTTTTCATTCAGCTCGCTAACGATTTGCGGTATGACTTTCGCCATCTGCTTTGCGACGAGTGCAACGATATGTTTGTCCTCACGATTTCGACGAGCGGAGCGAGCAGTGTGTGATCCAAATGACGACATTGTCTGCAATAGACATTGTCACAGGTCTCAAACACAATTTTTGAGTATTCCTAGTATAGTCTAGCGATTTCACCCCAAAGCTACTTTATGTATAAAGCACAGGAACTCGTATAATCACACAAGCATGTAAGCACATAATCCACAGAAGCACGTAACACATAAACACGTAGTCCACATAAGTACACCGAAATCACGCCTTAAACTATATTTTGCACGTATTCACCTATCTATGGTAGACGTGTTCCCTTATCATTCAAAGTTGCGAAAAGTGATCGAGAGTTGTGAGTGCGTATAGCGAGATTGCGAGTAACATAAGCGATTAGCATAAGCGAGTAGCATAGCATGCGATTATCCACAAAGTAGCAGCGATTTGTTAATGTTTTGGGATAAATGTGCAGTGCGAGTCGTGTGTGTTGATCAAAGCGAACAGCGAAAAGCGAACAAACCACCAAAATTGAAACACATAACACATCAAATCTCATAAAATTCACATAAAATCGATAAATCACAGAGTCAGCGGCTTGCGAATTCCATAATCGAACACATAAAAGCGAGTGGAATGTCTCGGGTGCGTTAGACCTTGACTACCCAAAGTGATTCGACTGTTCTCAAGGACTCCGGGAGCACATTTTGGCTTAGCAGACTGTGCTCTTGCCTCAATCCGGGCGATCGGCATGCATCTATTTGGCCATTACATGTCCCTAGTCGTTGGAACCCATCGAAACTTTGGTGAGAGTTTTGTAAAACCAAAATATAGAGCGGAATAGGTCATCAAGGTTCGGGTTTCACCCCTAACTTAGCGACTCCATTCCTGTTTGTGTGGTAGAATCACGAGATAGATATAGAGAATCTGCGTCGAAGTATGGATTTCACTCCTAGTTCAACGCAAATTCTTGTAGTAAAAAGTTACGTTGGGCAAGCGATCTAACCGAGAGTTTGCGGTTTTCACACTTAATCTCACCCAAATCACTTTGCTTTCGCGAGAAATTTGAAAATAGTGTGTGTTGCCAGTCTTAGGAAAGACTGGCCTGGCGCGAAGCGGTAGTATGCGATGTCCGCGCAAGAGTGTGTAATGTTCAGTGAATGTAAGCGAGATTAGCAAGTAGGCTCGTACAAAACCCCTACCGGGTATGCACAAGTCGGTCTGTTGGTACTTAGACTATAGACTAGGTCGTTTCTAAGACATCGACCCGGACTAGGTAGAGTCTTGCCTAATTCCATATAGTTATGGCTCTGATAACAATCTGTCACACCCCAACTGATGGCGGAAACATCGGGGCACGGCACTGAGCGAAACAGATTGTCCAAGAGTTTCCATAACAACTATAATTACCAATTATTTAAGCATCACGTCCCATACCATGGCATAATAAGCAACATAGTTATTACAGACAAATAGTTCTCAAAGACAAATAAAAGCTGTTCAGACAACTCAGATTTAAATTGTTTGTTTCTAGACTCATCCTACTTGATTCCACAAAAACAAGCATCCTAGCAACTCAAACACCTGTCACATACGTTAAAATAGAGGTCAATACACATAGTTTAAAGGTGAGCATACAAGTTTGATAGCATAATAGTAGCGAAAGCGAGTTTACGCATAACCAGCATGTAACATGTATAATGTGAAGCAAGTAGGTCATCGACAATGAAATATGCACAGACGTGACTGCGAGTTGTAGAGTGCGCAACATATGTCACCACCGTGACATGTGAGAAATACCCTTAGCAACCCCCGTCCACGACAGGTGCTGAGTCCAAACTATAGTACTATCGTTGCTAAGGTGTCAGGTGATGTATTGCAAAATACATCCTTTATTCGTGTTCAGTTTGTATAATTTCCGTTATATTTAGTTTAGTTTTAGTTAGAATGTGCATACTATTGATCAATTTGAGATTTCCAGGCCTTGATGCTTAAATTTGCTGGATATTGAGTGAAAACGAGCCATAATGCTGAAACACCAAGTCCCGGAACAAGTTGGAAAAGAGTTAGAATTATTTTGGAGTGTTTGAGAGTTGAAGCTGGGCAAATTTCATGCAAGTCTGTCCGTTTTGAGTTGTCGCGTCGCGCCACAAGGAAACCACAAGAGTGTCGCACCCCGCCATGATTATTTTAATAATTTCTGACATTTGTTGCCGTCGCGCTATGTGACGCTGAAAGTACTGACCCGTCGCGCGACGCGACGGGGGTTTATGACGGCGAATCTTCATTAATCGTTAGGGTTAGGTATAAAAATCCCAAGAAATCATTATCACAACCCTAATTACGAATTAAGGAGTTCTTGAGGCGATCTTGGAGCATTCATTGAGCGATTTTGAAGGTTTTTGAGCTTAGGAATCATTGGTACGAGTTCGGGACGAAGAATCGAAGACTTACACGGGTTTTCTAGTTCTTTGTTTTTTATTTTACTTTCGAAACTCATTATCATGAATTCTTGCTTGAACATCTTTGATTTGTTTTCAGTATTTACTATGCTCGGCTAAACTTTTAAGCCACCTAGACTTTGATGAATGGATTGATATAAAGTTTTTACCTTTTTCGTTAATTGCATGAATATTATGGATTAATTGTGTTTAGTAAAAGGTTTGGTCTATTGATTTGATGTACATGCATGCTTTAATTTGGTTTATTATTATCACTTGCTTTGTATGATTCTTGGTGACAGTCTTTATCACATAAGAGAGTCATGCTAGGGTTTTAGATTTTGGTGAGTGTCTTTATCACGTAATAAATCTTAACTCTTTATGGTGAAATTGCGCAAATAATCCTAGAAGTTATTGCTAGTGATTTACTAGATTCTAGTGTTCTACTAGTCCTAATAGCTGGAAGGTGCGGGGCTATTGATAGGTCTTACCCGGCGAATTGCTTTAGACAGTCATTGGAAAAGGTCGTGCCTTAGTTGCCCCGTCGGTTTATTAGTCTATCAAGTCAAATTCAAGAAACCTAAACTACCCTAGACTTATAATTGGAAAAGAGTAGGTCAACATTAGGGTACTTACACAATAATTAGACAACTGGAAAGACGTCTAATAACCGGTAGGATTAACGGCCTAGGTAGCGCCATAAGTTTCACCTCGAGAAGGGTTGAGGGGTTTAGTTGGTGTCTTAATAGGTTTAGTACTATAAGATCCCGGTTCCACAAATCATGCAGTTAACTTAATCGGTAATTCTTAAAATCAATCCAGGATTCTAGTCTAGGTGTCCTCGTTCATCATATAAGAAAAGCCTTTGCCTTCTTTCGTATTAGTCTAGTTTTAGTTTAATTATTAGATTTCCTTAGATTTTCCGTAACCCCCCCCCCCCCAAACAATTAAACAAGTTTAAGTCGTGTCTGTCAATGTCTATTAGAGTCTAGTTTACGTGGTTTATAGAGTCTCGTGGTTCGATATCCGGACTTCCTTAGGTCATACTACAGTGATCGGTACACTTGCCGATTGTATGGTTTAGGTCGAGTCTAGAATTAAAGCTTTTTAGTGTCTAGCTTAGAGAGTCTAATTTAGTTAATTTTTATAGTTTGTTTAGCACACATCAAGTTTTTGGCGCCGTTGCCGGGGACTCTTGGCAATCGCGTTCATTAGCTTTGATAGACTTAATTTACATATACGTGCTACGTGTTTTGTTTGTTTTGAGTCTTTCATTTTTAGTCTTATTATTTATTTTTAGTTTGAGTCGTAGTGACTAGTGTTTGCTTTTCTCATATTCAGGTTTTTGCTTGTAGTGATGCCACATCTGCGCTCGCACGGACCGCCGAAGCCGCCAGTCACAGAGTCATCATCTCGATTGGGCAAGGGCCCACAGGTCAGTATTTCATCCTCTTCTCAATTTCCTAATTTTGATTCCACTCCGTTACCCACCCCGCCACCTTCACCAAACCATTCACCTAAAACATCACCTAAGGTTTCCCCACCCGATAGTCCCACTTTTAGCACCTCTAGCGCACCACAAAACATAGAACAATGGCCAACCCAAGATAAACCGTCCGCCAACAAGCCACCCAAAATTTCACCGGTCTTGCTTCACCCATCACCATTCCACCCATCGTTAGCGAAAACTCATGGCAGATTCCATCGTATGCCATGCAAGCCATCACCAATTCCATTCAGTTCCACGGCCGCGAGGACGAGGACGCCCCTGCCCATATAAACCGTTTCTCTCGTATCCTTGCTACTTTTAGCCTTCACGGAGCCCCAAATGATGCTACTTACTTGCAGCTTTTCCCATTTTCACTAGCCGGCCGTGCGGCTACTTGGTTGGACTCTCAGCCAACCGGTACCTTCACCACATGGACGGGCCTTCGTCAAGCCTTTTTGAACAAGTACTTCCCGCCCGCTAAAGCCTCACGTCTTTGTGACCAAATTCACTCCTTCCGCATGGAGCCCGACGAGCCCTATTACCTTGCTTGGGAGCGTTTCCAAAACCTTTGTGCTCGTTGCTCCCAGCATGGTCTCTCCGATTGGACCCTTTGCGAGAAATTTTATAACGGTCTCGACCAAGAGACTCATGATCGTTTCGACACTAATGCGGGGGTCACATGATGGGTATTCTTACTGTTGCCGAGTGTTTAGAGCATTTCGAGGCATTTGCCTAATCTCAATCTCAGTCGCGAGCTGATCAGCGGTATCAAAGTGGTAATTCAAATACCACTACTAGTGCACCCGCTCGTGGGGTGAACCATGTCACTATGGACCCTAGTCTAGCTGCCGTATTAGAAAACCTGACTCGAGAGCTCAAGGAGATTAAGGCTAAGGTAGATAAGTGTGAGTTTTGCCGAGGGGGTCACGATACGAGTGCGTGTCCATTGCTAGTTGGTGAGGAGTAAGTCGATTTCGTTGGGGGAGGTCCAGGTAGAGGTCAACCTAGTGGGTTTGGTAATAATTTCGGTTTGGGTTGGCGTAATAATAATAACTTTAATAATAATAGTAACTTTCGGTCCAATGGTAACCCCCCTGGTTTTCAATTAGCTCAAAATCCAAATAGGGGTTAAGGTTCATTCTTTGGTGGGGGTTCAAATGGGCAGTTCAACAAGGGGTTCAATGGACAGGTCAAAGAGGGGGGTTCAAATAATCAGGTTCAATCAGGTCAAGGTTCAAGTTATGATTTAGGGGGTAGTCTTGAGAGAATGGAGGCAATGATGAGCCAGTTAGTTGTTAGGGACCAAACCACCCAAAAGACACTTAGCTAACATGACCTTATGCTTAAGAACCACCAAGCCTCTTTCCAAGACCTTCAAAGAGTTGTAGGTGACATGTCTAGGAAATTAGAGGAGAGATTACCCGGTCAGTTTGCGGGTAACACCCTACCAAACCCTAATGCCCATGCCAAAGCCATTACCACTCGTAGTGGCAAAACCGTAGGGAATCCAAGAGTTGAGGAGAGAGTAGAAGAGGAAGATGAGGAGATTGTAGACGAGGAGATCGAGATGGAGGCTCCCGGCAAAGTGCAATCGAGGCTAAGCCCAGCAAGTACCGCACAGCCCGGTGAGCCTCAAGTTGAGAAACCACCCGTAGACGTTAGACCTTCCCCCCTAGTTGACCATTCGCGAGTCCCATTTCCTTCATGTCTTAGGAACCAAAAATACTCAAGGGAATACGGGCAATTTTTATTTAGACATCTCCAAGCAATTGAAGATTAATCTACCGTTTATCGAGGCACTCCAATCTATGCCTAAGTATGCAAAATTCTTGAAAGACCTTCTTAGGAACAAGGAGAAGTTAGGGGAGTTGTCGAATGTCCCGTTAAATGGAGGGTGTTCCGCTGTTGTTCTAAATAAGCTTCCCGAAAAGCTTACCGATC
>JARYGA010018357.1:0-68732 GCA_030545235.1 Helianthus tuberosus | reverse complement strand
TGGGAGCTAAACAAGTCACCGGAGCGAAAACGGAACCACCGGGACGCGAAACGGGTCAACCGGACTTGGGAAATGAAGAAAACAGAAAGTTGAAGCTCTGGGGACCGTCGCCGACGACCCTATGGTCCGCCGTCGACAGCATGTAGAATTATCTGTCGCCAGGAACGACCGTAGACAGCAAAACAAGCCGTCGGCATCAAGTCACTATACACGGACCATCGCCGACGGGGCATCAGGCCGTCGGCGACGGCCCCTCAATGTTGCTGTCGCGAAATCCTTGATTGTTTAGGTCTTAGACGAATCAAAAGGCTGGGGGGTCTTGATTTTCGGGAGTTACACTTTGTTTTGAATTTGGAATATCATCTTAGAGCCAGGAAGGACTATCTTTCACCTACCATTCATCTACCACCATTCCTACATCCCGAATCAAGAACGATAGCAACATCATCTTCTTGAATCGAAACCCTAGTTCCATCAATCCATCAATCCACTCAACCACTCACCATCATCACTCATCCAAAACCCTAACCTTCATCATTCACCATTCTACAAGTTTCAAGATGACCCAATTCAAGTCTTGTGCATCCGTTGATCGTGCCATTTCCACCATGAGCGGCTAATTTCTTGGAGGTTTCACCCCGGTGTAGGTTATTGTAAGTCTAGGGTTTAAACATTGTTCTTGGTTTGAGTTTGTGACAATTTGCTATTTGATTTTGAAGCTTATGATAATTGTCTTGCATTTGTAGTGAATTCATAAATTGTCGAGTGAAGATTAAATTTGACTTTATGAAATGTTTATGTGCAATTATGCCTTGTCTAGGTTAGAGTTTACATGTTCTTGGTAACAAAGTGCATTGTGGTCCGTTATTTATAACGTTGATAGCTTTTGGTACCTAAGCCTCGCGACGCTAAATCCGTTAATCATCTTTGCAATTGATTCAAACCTAAAACGTGTAGAAACCCTAGGATTTCAATTACCGAACCGGGTGTGAACCTTGTTTTCTTATCATTGTTCAATCAATCAATTTTAATTCTTGTAATTTGTTAATCACTAGTAGTTAATCCATTCAATCATCTTAGTAATTCTAATTCACATCTTTCAATTAAACAAAAATACAAAAACATATCATAGCAAGCTTCATAAGTGTGACATCTTTTCATAATTCAATCGAATCCATTCGCAAACCACATACTCTTCGTGGTTCGACCCCTTACTACCACTAGCTATTTGTTAAGGGTAATTTGGGACTATAAATATTATCTTTGACCGGAGCGCGACACTCTGATCAAATTTTGGCGCCGTTGCCGGGGAGTGCGTGCGCTTTGTGTTTGGATTATAGTTTGAATTTGCGTGATTATCTGTTTAATTTGTTTAGTTTTCTTTTTGTACTTTGTCTTTTTCCTTGTTACGCGGGTGTGTTACTTGTGCAGGTTACAGGTAGTGCATGCATACGCGGAACTCCGGGAGGACTTTACCTTTAGTCTACGAACCAGAAATCGAAAGAGTCGCAAGAAGAAACCTAGCAAGCCGGTTAGAGGCAACACTTGCTTCTAATCAAACCAACCAAATACCACAACTCACACCGACCATTGAAACCGATTCAATGGCGAACCAAAATTCCAACCAAAACTTCAACCAAAATTCCAATCACCCAAACCTTAATCAAAATCAATTCCAATCCCGAGGCACCTTTTACCCCGCTCAAAACGTTCAACCTATGCCTCAAGAGCGACCGGGTGGTAATAACAACAATACCGGACCACCCACACCACCTTTCCTAAACCAAAATCCCAACAACAATCAAAGAACACCCCAACAACAAAACCTTCATCGACAAGCTTCCTTACCCCTCAACCTTGATGACCGGAATGTCAATTCCGACCGTCGAGGCAACAGAGATCGTGGCAATCCCGCGAACGAAGACCCATTTTTCAACATAGACGATTTGAGAAACGCCATTCCCGATGACGAACCTTATAGTGTTCCCGGTTATCAATCGCCGGAGCATGTGAGTGTTCACACGGAAATTTCGGATGACGAGGGCTACTATGATGATCGGGTCAATGACGAGGAAGATTGGGGATACGTGAATAGGGGAAATGTCTACAATGCGAGAGGCTTTGAAGATGACGAGTTCGGCTATCAAAATGAAAACTTTGTGGGGGATGATGATTATGGGTACGGGAACGTGAGAAATGATGGTTACGGAAACAACCGTCAACCACGAAACAATAACCAACGGAACCGAGATGATGGGTTTTACAATAACAACAATAACAACAATGGTAACCCTAATCGGATTCCTCGTTTTGTGGGAGATGGTAACCAAAGGGGTAACCAAGGTGGAAATCGAAGAGACGATAAAAGAGGTGATAGGGGCGGTGATCGAAGGGACAATCGATGACCGGGTGATCAAGAAGTAAATGGTCCACAACGTCGTCAACAACCTCCACGGGGAGTAAATGACCGTTTCCGACCGGTAGTCACCGAGAATGACTCACCGATTGTGTGCGAAAGAAGAATGTTCGATTGTAAACCGCATTACATCAATATACTTCCCCATTTCAACGGGAGGTCTAATGATGAGCCGTATACGCACTTGGCGGAGTTTTCTTCTATTTGCAACACCATCGGGGGGCACAATTTTGCACTAGAGGAGGTCAAACTTCGCTTGTTCTAATTTTCGTTGAAAGACAAGGCAAAAAAATGGTTTCTCACACTCCCGGCGAATAGTATCCGGACATGGGGAGAGATGCAACAAGTCTTTTTAGACGAATACTATTCGATGGCGAAGACCGACGATGCTAGGGATGAAATAAGGTCATTTTCGCAATTATCGAGTGAACCGTTACATGAAGCATTCACCTGATTCAAAGAATTGATGCGGAGATGCCCACATCACCAAATAGAAAAGTGGGAATTGGTGAAGTGCTTTGTACGTGGGTTGGATGACACAACATGGAATCGTCTCGAATCGACAAGTAACGGGACTCTTTTGAGCAACCATGAAGAAGATGATTGGGAGTTTTTGGAGCGGATGAGTAAACGGTCAAAAGAGAAGGAATCGGCTGACAGAGCTAAAAAACATCCAGTTTCCCGGTCACTTCCCGGCCTTGATTCTAAGGATCGAATTTCCACCTTAGAATGGGAAATGGCTCGTATGAAGAAGAAGGAAGTGAATGCGGTACAATTCGCGGTTTGTGAAGAATGTGGAGATGTTGGGCATAAAACCGAGCAATGTCCAACGGGGTCGAGTGATTATACCGAGGAGGTAAACCAAGTGTATGGGGATTGAAAGCAATATGACATGAATTCCAACACTTACCATCCGGGCTTGAGAAATCACCCTAATTTCCTGTATGGTAATGCCTCGAATCAAATGAACCCGAATTTTCAATCGAGTAATCAAGGTGGTCAAGGTGGGTCCTCATACAACAATCGTCAAGGTGGTAACCAAGGGGGTTACCAAAGGAATTACAACCAAGGTGGTAACCAAGGATATCAAAACCGTGAAGGCAACTATCAACGAGGTTACAACCAATTAGGAAATGGGGGTGGTGCATCAAACTCCCAAGGTGATGATTCGATAAGTTCGAAATTTGATGCCATCATGAATGCTGTGAGTAATCTTACTAGCTCACAACAAGCTCTCACTAATTCGCAACAAGCTCTTGCTAATTCATACCAAGAGTTCAAAGCTGAAGTTAAGAAAGAGTTTGAAGTGAAGGATAAGTCTAAAAAGGCATTAGAGAAGCAAGTGGGGCAACTTGCTCAAGAGATGGCTCAAATTCGTGGAAGTGGAGGAGGACTTCCAAGTGACACCACGGTGAACCCTAAGCATCAAGGGTCAAACTCGAGGAACACGCGTGAGGTACCAATAAATAAAATTTCTTTACGTAGTGGTCGAGTCATAGATAGTGGTGTCGAGCCACCATCACCCAAGTTTGTTGAAGGGGTGGTGGAAGATGCGAGTGATGATGAAGGTCAAAATGGTCAAACGGGTCCAAAGAAAAATGATGTTAAAATTAATAATACTACACCCGTTGTGACCATTCCCATCCCAAAGGCTAAGGAAAAGGGTGTGGAGGTTAATACCGCCCCTTATCCCGAAGCTTTGTTGGGACCATCTAAGAAAGTGGTAAACAAACGAGGCCCACAACAAGAAGAGATGTGGGAAATTTTTAAGCAAGTTAAAATCAATTTACCACTTCTAGATGCAATTAAGCAAGTACCTTCATATGCTAAATACTTGAAGGATTTATGCACCCAAAAGCGGACTCACAAGTTTCCTAAGAAACTTGATTTGACTGAAAATGTGAGTTCGATTCTTTCGGGTGCACTTCCACCAAAACTTCAAGATCCGGGGGCGCCCATTATTTCAATACAAGTTGGGGAATTCAAAATGACACGGGCACTTTTGGATCTTGGGGCAAGTGTGAGTATCTTGTCGGGTAGTTTATATGACCAATATGATTTTGGTCCACTTCAAGTGTCTAACACCACCGTGGTGTTAGCCGATTTAACCCCTAAACTACCCCGTGGGATAGTCACGGATGTAATAGTCAAGGTCGAGGACTTTTACTATCCGGTGGACTTTCTTGTATTATATTATGTCTCTTTGGACCGAACCAAGCAACCAACGGTGATCCTCGGTCGACCATTTTTGGCAACATCGAATGCCCAAATTAATTGTAAATCGGGCACGGTCGACATGACTTTTGGTAACCGTCGGTTGCGGTTAAATGTATTTTCGGGATTGACGGATCCTCTAGTTGGCGATGAATGCTATATGGCGGACATTGTTGACGAGTGTATACCTCTATGTGACATTAGTGTCGAAGAGGAAAACACAATAGAGGAATGTTTCATGTTTGACAGGTTACAAGGAGAGACAAATCGGAGCATGGATGAAGAGGTGAAAGAGTTGGAGGTTATGGCGGCAAAAGAAGGAAGGCCCACTTGGACACATCAAGTGGAAAGTCTTCCGAAAACCATTGATACAAAGTTGAAGCCGTCGTTGGAAGAGCCTCCGGTGCTAGAGTTGAAAGTGCTACCCAAGCATCTTAAGTATGCTTATGTGGGTGAAGGTAGCACGCTCCCGGTAATTATTGCATCTAACTTGACCGGGGAGCAAGAAGAGAAGTTGATGAGAATTTTGGTCACTCATAGAGCCGCTATCGGGTGGACCATTGCGGATTTGAAGGGAATTAGTCCCTCGGTAGTGATGCACAAGATCATCACTGAAGATGGCATGAATCCTTCTCGTGACACGCAACGGAGATTAAATCCAAACATGCGAGAAGTTGTCAAGAAGGAGGTATTGAAGTGGCTAGATGCGGGTATTATATACCCTATCTCGGATAGCCAATGGGTGAGCCCGACACAAACAGTTCTGAAGAAGGCGGGTATTCAAGTCGTCACAAATGACGCAGGTGAAGAGGTCGCCACTCGGCCGGTAACCGGGTGGCGTATTTGTATTGATTATAGGAAGTTAAATGCTGCAACTTCCAAAGATCATTTCCCTTTGCCATTTATTGACCAAATCGTTGAGAAATTGGCCGGACAAAAATTTTATTGTTTTCTGGATGGTTATTCCGGATACAATCAAATTGCTATACATCCGGAAGACCAAGCAAAGACTACTTTTACTTGTCCATACGGTACCTTCGCATTTAGGCGAATGCCCTTTGGACTTTGTAATGCCCCCGCCACCTTTCAAAGGTGTATGACGAGTATCTTTTCAGATATGGTGGGGGAGTCTTTGGAAATCTTCATGGATGATTCTCAATATTTGGGCCGTCATTTGACACATGCCTTGACCAACTCGAAAAAGTTTTGAAAAGATGTGTTGAGAAAAATTTGGTTTTGAGTTGGGAAAAGAGCCATTTTATGGTTCAAGAAGGGATTGTGTTGGGGCATGTCGTCTCGAGTCGTGGGATTGAGGTGGATAGAGCAAAAGTGCAAGTCATATCTACTTTGCCTTATCCTACAAGTGTTAAGGGTATTCGGTCATTCTTAGGGCATGCGAGGTTTTATAGGAGGTTTATAAAAAGTTTTAGTGATATAACAAAACCCCTATGTAATCTATTGTTAAAAGATAAAACATTTGATTTTGACAAAGAGTGCCAAAACGCCTTTAACATTTTGAAGAAAAAGTTGGTTGAGGCCCCAATCTTGCAATCACCGAATTGGTCTTTACCATTCGAAATTATGTGTGATGCAAGTGATTATGCGGTGGGGGCCATATTGGGTCAAAGGGTAGATAAGAAACCGGTTGCCATTTACTACGCAAGTAAGACTCTCTCGGATGCACAATTAAATTATACAACTATCGAGAAAGAGCTACTTGCGGTGGTATATGCGTTGGATAAATTTCGTGCTTATATATGGGGTACTAAGGTCATTGTTTATTCTGACCATTCTGCAGTTAGGTATCTCATGGACAAGAAGGATGCGAAACCGAGGTTAATCCGATGGGTTCTCTTGCTACAAGAGTTTGACTTGGAGATTAGAGACAAGAAAGGGAGTGAGAATGTGGTTGCGGACCACTTGTCTCGATTAGTTATGGAGGAGGATTCTTCCCGTGAAGAGATCAATGAGAACTTTCCTGATGAGCAAATTTTAAAAGTTGGGATTTTACCATGGTATGCTAATATCGTTAATTATTTGGTTATAGGTGATTTTCCGGCTCATTGGGATAGAAGGAAGAGGTTGCACTTCCTATCTCAAATCAAGTACTACACGTTGGAAGAACCGGACTTATTCAAGTTTTGTCCGGATCAAGTCGTTCGAAGATGCATACCCGACGAGGAGATTCCTAGTGTCTTGATGCACTTGCATTCATTTGCTTGTGGGGGCCATTTCAGTGGTCACAAAACCGGGCACAAAGTGCTCAATAGCGGTCTTTACTGGCCGACTATTTTCAAAGATGCTTTTAACTTTGCTAAAAATTGTGTTGAATGTCAAAAGTTAGGGGGTATTTCAAAAAGGGATGAAATGCCTATGCAACCGATCCTCATTGTAGATATTTTTGATGTGTGGGGGATCGATTTCATGGGCCCATTCCCTAATTCGCATGGCAACTTATACATCTTGGTGGCAGTCGATTATGTATCCAAGTGGGTCGAAGCGATTGCCACCAAGACAAATGACCATACAGTTGTTTGCAATTTTGTACAAACAAATATAATTTCTAGATTTGGGATTCCTCGAGTGATCATTAGTGATGGGGGATCTCACTTCAAGAATTTTAATTTTGGCAAACTCTTGAAATGGTATGGTGTTGACCATCGAATTGCTACCCCCTACCACCCACAAACAAGCGGTCAAGTGGAGGTTTCCAATAGGCAAATAAAATAAATTTTGCAAAAGACCGTTCGACCCGACCGAAAGGATTGGTCGACGAAGTTGAATGATGCTTTATGGGCTTATAGAACGGCTCATAAAACACCTATTGGAACTACACCTTATCGCTTAGTTTATGGGCGAAATTGCCATCTACCGGTTGAACTTGTGCATCGTGCTTGGTGGGCTATAAAAGAGGTTAACATGAAATATGACGATGCAGGAAAAGAGCGAAAGTTAAATCTTTGCGAGTTGGAGGAGCTTAGGGAAGAAGCGTACGAGTGTGCCTCAAAATACAAGGATGATATGAAGAGGGCACATGACGCAAAGTTGAAGCCGAAGGACTTTGAAGTGGGTCAAAAGGTTTGGCTATATAATTCAAGGCTTAAGTACTTTCCCAGAAAGCTCAAGAGCAAATGGATGGGCCCGTACGTGATTACACGGGTCGGAAAGCTTGGAGATGTTACAATCAAGGACCCGAAGGATGGGTCGAAGCAAACGGTTAATGGGCATCGCCTTAAACCGTTTCTTGATGGTAACAATGAGAAAAAGGATGAGAATGTGGAGTTGGTAAACTTCGTGGTAAGTGTGCCATCTTATGAGGTCAACTGAAAGGACCGGTAATGAATTTTGTGTAAAGTTATGTATAATTATTTAATTGTTTGAGTGTTTTTGATATAATCGTTTCCGTTTTATACTAACCCCGTTTGATTGTGTGAAGTCCGGATATCGCGAACGAGTTTTGAAGACGTAAGGTATGTTTTTAGACTTTATTAGGTGCATTGAGGACAATACACGACTTTTCGGGGGTGGTAGGGCCGTTAACGCTTTCCGCATTTTTATAATTTAAATTATAAAAAAAATCACAAAAAAATTTTTAATATTTTTTAGGAGTTTTTAATGTACATAGTCCCTTTTGAAAAAGTTCATAAAATCCCTCCTATTTTTCATAAAAAATTTAAAAAAAAATTAATTAAAATTAAAGATTAAAAAGTTGAATATAGGGAAACCGTCGCCGACGGTGGAACCCGTCGTCGCCTATGGTACCTAGAAATCACCGTCGCCAAAAATTCTCCGTAGACAGCTACTTTAGCCGTCGACGCCCGAACACATTCCACATACCGTTGCCGACGGTGGTCAGGCCCGTCGGCGACGGCCCTCCTAAACTCACCCGACGCAGAACTTGTGTTAAGGGCTAGGATCGAACCGAAGGTCAATTATAGCTCTTCAAACTCGAAACAAAACATGTTTTGACCATTCACATGACCCGATAACTCCCATACACACCCAGAAACACCCTCAATTCAGATCCATACTTCCTTTTCTCTCTCTCTTGCATTCCAACTTCATCTTCCCCAAACTTCCTCTAGAACCCTAATCCTTCTTTCACTCATAACTTCTTCAAATCCAGTGATTCTTGAGCCTAAATTGTGTAGTTTTTCGAGAGGAACAAAACCCCCTTAACGGTTTCCATCAATTCTTGCTCGTTTGCAAGATTTCTGGGCGTGAGTTTTTAGGGTTTTGAAGAGTGTTCATCCAAATCATTTGCTTTGCACTTTTTCTTAGTTCTTCTTGTTTATCTACACTCAAGGTATGAAATTTCAGTAAATTTATGCATGATTATTATATACATTGTTGATTTCTTTCGAAATTTTAAGCCTAGTGTTTTAGAGTAGATTGTTTATCATAATGTATGATGTTTTAGCATAAACTTAAGATTGTTTACTTGATTTGGGAGGGATTTGAACATGCTTTAGTCTTGGTGATGTGATTACACTAGATTCTTGCATGATTGAACATAGTTGTAATGTTGAATATTGTTGAAACCATGAAATTTGGATAAATCTTGTGAATAAACATGCTAAATTGATATAGATGTTAAAATGAGCGACTTTGGAAGTTTAAAAAGGCGATTTTACATCTAAATATTGATTGAAATTCAACATTTCATATTATGTTCAAAGTTTGAGATTGTTTGAAGATTTGGGATGTACTAATTGTTGTCTTGTCTTTTGATTGTAGATATGTTTGGAAGAAGCAAGAAAGCAAAGACCTCCGGGCAAGGTTCGTCTTCAGGAGCCGGGTCAGGTTCGGGGGACTATCAAAGGCGTTGGGAACAATTAAGTAATGTTCAAGAAGGTGATGGGCAACTTATTCGACAGGATTGGGATTGGGAAGAGGCAAAGAATAGTCAGTCAGCTTCGGTATGGAAAGACGAGAAATTGAAGGCTCTTTCCCGATACCGAAACAAGAGATTGGAAGCGAAGATGGGGAAGATGAAGATGGTTACGGGTGTTTCAAAACCCGTACCCGAGAGGGCAGTTTGTGAGCGTACGGTAGATGTCGAGGAGTTCCGAAAGATCGGCATAGTTCAAAAGATTGAAAAGATTGGTTGGGAGCGAGTGATTGACTGGTACGAGGATATCACTACCCGGGTATATTTTAGGGGCTGTTTGTGAATGGCTATCTACTCTCCGTTTCGAACATTCTGATAGGCCGGCTCATAGGTGGCAGTTGATCGGCAACATTGGCAAAAACCAGATGATCATGTCATTTGAGCATATTAATGCTATTGCGAGATTTGACTCGCTTGGGGTTGAATCTTATGACTACTACGGGTATGATCAGTTTTTGGAGAATAAAATAAATGAAGCTGATCCGCCGCAAATGCTAGCATCCGTATTGACAGGTTCTGGGGGTGCGGGGGAGTCGAGAAGCGATTTGTCTTTGATGGGAAAGATATTACAAGGCATTTCGTTAGAAAATGTTATGGTGCGGTACGGGGCCCGCGGTAAAGTGAAGGCACCCGACTGCCGGGTTTTGCATGCGTTGTTGTATGGGACGCCCAAGCTATCCTGGCGTCAAATTGTGATGATCAATACATGGGATACAAGGGAATCATTCAAGCGAAAGATGATCCCTTATGCGAGGTTGATTAGCGCAATGATTCTGCAGCAGAATGCATTGCCTCAGGAGTCACTGTGGGTGTCTAAACCCATTGATCAGTTCAACTTTGCCTCCATAAGACGACATTGGAGGATAACGGTGAAAGCTTTTGGTCATCTTTACACGGTTGAAGATGAACAAGGAGATAGTTACCGATTCAATGAACAGAGAGAGGGTGATGAAGAGGGTGACGAAGAAGAAGGCGATGAGGAGATGCCTGATGTTGAGGAGGAGACGGATCCTTCTGGTCCGCGGGGACCGAGACGGAGGTATAGGAAGCAGCATAGGGAAATCTCTGCCAATGTGGCAGACTTTGTGAACCAAAGGAAGATACCGTCATACCGGTTGTGGACCCGTGGGCAACAAGCGGTTTACGATAATGTGTCGGCCGACATTGGTGAAGCAAGAGAATACCATGAGAGCAGGAGAGAATGGGAAGAGGCGCAAGGGGCGTATTCACAAGAGCAATGGGGTTTTCAAGCATCCTTTCGCGAGAGGGTGGAGAAACAGATGGAAGAACAACAACTGCAACAAGCGTTACAACAGTCTCAAATGGAACGCTTGTTACAGTTGCAAGAGGAAGAAAGGGCCCACAGACGGGCATGGAGGCTAGGCGTCACAATGCACAAATGGAATTGGAACAACGCCGATGGAGAGCTTTGGCTGTCTCTAACCAAATGGCGATTAATAACACCAAAGTACTCCATGATCAGGAGCGCCATCAGAGAGACCTTCAAGCCGGTCTCCCGTAAGCCGAACACTCGGGGTGGACCGATTACCCCAATCTTCCTCATCCACAAGGCCCATCCGATCCCACCCCTCATTGGCCCGAGGCAGTCGGCTCTAGTTTCATTCCGATTCCTTACGAACCACCGCCACAAGGAGAGTCAAGCCCACTAGATAACTACAGGGATATGTTTGAGGCCCTCACAGGTTATCCGTACCAGCCAAACCCGCCAGTGAACCCTAATGAGAGATATCAGCGGTAGAGGCAAGGTATGTTTTTGTTGTTGTTGTTGTATATTATTTTGTTTCCGTTATTTTTATTTCATGTTATTTATTTTCGCCTAGTTAAATGAACGTTGTGGTTGTGTTCCCTATATAACCCTCACGAGACCTCTCATCCTCCCAAGCTATTGGGGGGTTTAAAAGGGTTTGTTGCATAAGCTAAATGCAACCGTGATTCCTACGAAAGTGAGTTAGGTTTGTTGTTGTTGTAATTTATTTTCCACATAAATCAAAGTGAAATAACGTATAGCTTGGTAATGTTTTCATAAAAGTGGTAGAACTAGGTAACTAACAAATTTTGATGGTTGTGAGAAGCATGCTTCTACACATGGGTTAAGATTTGTAGGTACATTGGGTTCGTGGGACAACCGCTTTCATGAAGAGGAGAGGAGCATACGAAGAATGAGCTCACAAACCAGGTGCATACGTTTCTTTCTACTTTTGATCTTTAGATTAGCAAATAAGTGGAATGTATTTTGTATATTATTTTTCCGGGGTGAAATTTTGAGGGAATTAGCCGTGTCACATCCCTTGTGCGTTTAATACTCTAGTTCTTACACATTGAGGACAATATGTACTTCAAGTGTGGGGATGGGGGAGTAGTAAGAATTTTCGATTTTGACCCGTTCATTTAAATACTACACATTGAGGACAATGTTTACCTCAAGTGTGGGGATGGGGGAAAATTTCAAATTTTTTCAAAAATGTCTTGTTTCAAAAGCGGTCTTAAAGCACAAGTAACTAAGTCAACGAGGGATGTCACAACCCATTTGGTCTTTTGTCATGGTCAAGTTCAAATTAATAGCATAACGGGTATTTAGCGGGTGGTTATTTGGGAATAATCCGCCTAAGAAACTAGTCTTTTATGCATGTCACATACCATACCCTTTTAGATATGTGAGGTTTTGAGCCACTTTTATATCATAGATTACATACCTATGTTTCTTTGTTTGAGTGGACCATTAGTCATATATTGTAGAACTTGCAACTTTTGATACGTTTGAGACTATAGACCGAATACAAGCACGAGAATGATTAAGGCATTAGGTAAACCTTTTTTCTTAAAACCATTTATCTATCCTTACCCGAACAAATCCCCTAGTCGCCCATTTTGAGCCTAAACCTTTCGTTTGACCACCCTATAGCCCATAACCCTTAAACCTTTTTCTTTTAAACCCGTGTGATGGAAATTCGATTATAGGAGTCGTATTTGTATAGTTGTTCTTGTTTGTTTGTTTGCATATTTGTTAAAAAAAATCAGAAAATATTATGAAAAAGAATTGAAAATTATTGAAGAAAAACACAAAAAGAAGTGTTAGTAGTTGTTGAATAAAAGGCGAATGTTGTTGCCTCATATTTGGTGTTTATAGTTAGTTTTATTAGAATAGTCATTTGTAATAAAAATCGAATTTTCATCACCTTAGCCACTTTAAAATATCCTAATTCCTACCCCTAGCCTAGCCCCGTTACAACCCTTACAAAGACCTTATGACTTGTGCTTAGTATTCGTGATCAATGGTGGAGAATGATTGAGTTGCAAGCTTATGCGGGTATGTGTTCTAATCGGTTTTGAGTGAATATTCCTTGAAGTGCTAATACATTATAAACATTATCCAATTTACAAGCCGAGTGGAGAGAACATTGTGAGGGATGTGCATGAATTGATTGGTTTCACGGGCGGGTTAATCTTGGGTAACCATTTTTGTATGTGAAATCATTTTTACCGTTAAATATATTGAAAACTGTAAAGAGTTTGAACTTTAGCATGACATTGGACCTTAACCTTCGTCTCGGGAATGGGGAATGTATTCGTTGTTCGACCCACGTGAAAGTGAAAAACAGATTTGCTTGAGGGCAAGCAAAAGACAAGTGTGGGGATGTGATACGTGGTCGAAAACCGGTGTTCGTTTATGCCTAAGTTCATGTTTTTACGTAACTTTTTATCCCGAATAGCCTACTTGTAAAAGGATTTGTGTTTTGCGGGTCTTGTGAAGTTTAAGGAGCTAATTGGGAGCTAAACAAGTCACCGGAGCGAAAACGGAACCACCGGGACGCGAAACGGGTCAAACGGACTTGGGAAATGAAGAAAACAGAAAGTTGAAGCTCTGGGGACCGTCGCCGACGACCATATGGTCCGTCACCGACGGCATGTAGAATTATCCGTCGCCAGGAACGACCGTAGACAGCAAAACAAGCCGTCGGCTTCAAGTCACTATACACGGACCGTCGCCGACGGGGCATCAGGCCGTCGGCGACGGCCCCTCAATGTTGCTGTCGCGAAATCCTTGATTGTTTGGGTCTTAGACGAATCAAAAGGCTGGGGGGTCTTGATTTTCGGGAGTTACACTTTGTTTTGAATTTGGAATATCATCTTAGAGCCAGGAAGGACTATCTTTCACCTACCATTCATCTACCATCATTCCTACATCCCAAATCAAGAACGATAGCAACATCATCTTCTTGAATCGAAACCCTAGTTCCATCAATCCATCAATCCACTCAACCACTCACCATCATCACTCATCCAAAACCCTAACCTTCATCATTCACCATTCTACAAGTTTCAAGATGACCCAATTCAAGTCTTGTGCATCCGTTGATCGTGCCATTTCCACCATGAGCGGCTAATTTCTTGGAGGTTTCACCCCGGTGTAGGTTATTGTAAGTCTAGGGTTTAAACATTGTTCTTGGTTTGAGTTTGTGACAATTTGCTATTTGATTTTGAAGCTTATGATAATTGTCTTGCATTTGTATTGAATTCATAAATTGTCGAGTGAAGATTAAATTTGACTTTATGAAATGTTTATGTGCAATTATGCCTTATCTAGGTTAGAGTTTACATGTTCTTGGTAACAAAGTGCATTGTGGTCCATTATTTATAACGTTGATAGCTTTTGGCACCTAAGCCTCGCGACACTAAATTCGTTAATCATCTTTGCAATTGATTCAAACCTAAAACGTGTAGAAACCCTAGGATTTCAATTACTGAACCGGGTGTGAACCTTGTTTTCTTATCATTGTTCAATCAATCAATTTTAATTCTTGCAATTTGTTAATCACTAGTAGTTAATCCATTCAATCATTTTAGTAATTCTAATTCACATCGTTCAATTAAACAAAAATACAAAAACATATCATAGCAAGCTTCATAAGTGTGACATCTTTTCATAATTCAATCGAATCCATTCGCAAACCACATACTCTTCGTGGTTCGACCCCTTACTACCACTAGCTATTTGTTAAGGGTAATTTGGGACTATAAATATTATCTTTGACCGGAGCGCGACACTCCGATCAAAATCCCGGATCAAAAGAGTCAAGAATAGGCCACCACCAGTCTTTGTTAATGAACATCTCATCCAGTAGCTCTTGGCGGACCCACATCCAAGCATTCTGGTCCAACCCCAAACCCATGGCCACCGATAGAAACCCACAGTTACCGTCAGGCTGGGCATCTTCCATATGTGTTATGTATCTCCGATACATAGATGGAAGCCAGTCCTTAAAACGATCGATCATGTTTTTGTACCTGTAATTGGAAAATATATTGTGGAAAATCTTTATCAGGGAAAATGTATGTATGGAAATACGTAGGATATTATATAGGTCAATGATTGTTGACGTACCTATCCCCCACCAACAGTGGAAAATCTTCATCTATAATTTCAACTGTCTTTTTAGCCTTATTTTTCTTTGAACGGCTGTGTTGCACTGTTGGCTTTTGAGCGTCCTCGTCCTTCTTTTGGCTTTTGCCTTTTGCTTCGGACTGGGTATCTTTACGTCTCGCAACCTCCTCCTTCTTTTTTTGTTGTGCTTTAGAGGTTGGGCGCCCCTGAGTATCTTGTTGTACCTCAGGCGGTTGATGGTCAGTCATACTTGGATTCACCACCTCTTTTATCTTCGACAACATACTTTTTAACACCATCGGTGGTTGCGCCTTCAGTTGTTGCATGACTCTGTCCATTTCCTCCCGAAGATTATTATCGTCTTCCTTAAGTTCTTCAGCATTGAAATCTAGTTTTGTCCAGAATTTGTCTACGGCGGCAAGAGGAATTTTGCAATCTGTATTTTAAAAACAATAGTTAGAAATGAGGGGGGTGGGTATTCATATGAAGTAGAATAAGCGGTTGAAGCCTGTTTTTATTATTTGTATTTTCCCCCCACTCCATCTGACAAGCACATGGCAACCCACAACTCGTAAAAAGATGGTGACCATAAGTCCCCCCTACTGCGAGCAACGTACGTATCTTTTTCTTCTCCACAAGCAACAAAGCTAATGCTTTCAGGGAAACATTACCACGTAGGTTATCAAAGAATGATATCATGTGGTCCCCCATTTTCAAGGACCGGCTATCCTGAAAAGTGAGGTTTATTTGTATGCGTTGTGACTCTACAACTTTGTCAACTAGCCACACAAGTCTATGGAGCGAGCTGTTTGGCCCCTTAAGGTATCTCTTAAACTTAGCATGTTGGCTTTCAACTCTATTGGTTGTATGTTGACCAAAGTTAGGACTTGTGTTAGTCCAGGCTGAAACAAACTTTTCTTTATAGGGTAGTAGCCAGACAGTATACAAATAGTCCAAAACTCCTGAAAAAAACAGAATATAACGATTTGTAATGTTTGTATTGTAACACACCGACCAAAGGCTGAAACAAACTTTTTCTGATAAATTAACTATTTTTAAATAATTAATTAAACAAATAAAACTATGTAATTATTGGATTACATTGGTTAAAAATCGAATTTTGGGAAAAATATCAATTTTATATTTTCAAACATCATTCTGATGTTAAAATAATTATATAAAAATTTTCAGGTTTTATAAAATTAGTTTACTATTTTTAATGAATTTAATAAGATTAAAACTAACTTAATTCATAATAATTAGATAAAACCGGAAATAATTATAGTTTATATTTTTAGTAAATCAGGTTTGATGTATATGAGTTTATAAAAATGTTAGTTTTTATAAAAGTGATAAAAAACGTAAAAATAAAATAAAAGGTGTGTGCCATGTTGGATTTTAAGAAGTGTATAAAACAATTAATGTCAGGGTATCAATCAGCTCCTAATGGAGGATAAACTGGTAAAGAAGGGGTGCTTTTACACGAGTGGTCCGGGTTCGATCTTTGCTAAGGGGCGGGTTATACAAGAAACCCCCCCTTTTTTTGTTATTTTAATTAACATAGTTAACTAAGTTAATTTTTTTAAATGATTTCTTATTCAACATTTAACTCAGTTAAGATTTTAGAGTTAAAATAAGTTTCAAACAAGGTATTTTCAACCCTTATACTTTAGATTTCAATAATTACATTTTATGCCCAATACTTTGTACTTTTAAATAATGTCAAAATAACCCCTAGACTATAACTTTCAATAAATGACAGTTTAGTCCCTGGACTTGGTTTTAACCATTTTTAAAGCAAGTTTCAAACAATGACAAACAAGTCCCTCAACTTATAGTTTCACAAAATGTCAAAATAGGCCCCTATAGTTTGTAAAATATAATTGCGTATATAAAATTCAGGGAGGGTACATGTATGTGTGTATACATGAATGAATGTGAACTAATATAATATGTACCTGATCTATGGTCGTTAGTCAATCGCGTATATAGCCGCTCAAAGTTATAATTGTATAGCGTCTCAGTGGGAGAATTACACAATCGAGACCAAGAAAGCTTGAATATTTTCCATTCTTCAGCCGTTTCAAATTTTGCCTAGTTGTGTTTTAGAATATTTTGTCAGATGTGCCACCTACATAGCAATTTGGATGCTTTTGGGAATACTTTATCGCAAGCATTCATCAAAGCTTTATCGCAATCTGTTACTATCACGCGCGGTTCCATACCCTCTACCAACAATCCTTTGAGCTTCTGTAGGACCCACAAGAAGTTATCCTGTTTTTCTTTAGAGATAAAAGCATGAGCGACACAAAACGACTTGTTTGTCGATGTCACACCCACAATTTGAACAAACGGAAGTCTATACTCATTCGTTTTGTAAGTGGTATCAATCATCAACACATGTGGGAAAGCACGCCACATTATGTACGAGTACCGATGAACAAAAAAAACCTCCTCGACCGCATTTGTTTCGGGATTCACCCGGGTGTGGTAAACATACCTTCCTTCATGCAACATTTGCTCCAATATATACATTGGAGTCCGATCACCGTACATTTTGACTTTAATCTTTTTTATCACGTTTTGTATGTCTCGTAGAATGCACACACTCTCTGGGTTTTGTTTTCTTATGGTTAAATGTATGTTCGTAGGCTCCATGTTTTGAATATAAAGTCTCTCTACCAATGATTCTTCGTCTGGGGTCAACCTTCTCGCAAACGCGTGACCCTCGAGAAATACCGCAGGCTTATGGTTATGATCCTTTTGCTTCACCACTAAGCTCCAATTACCACTACTTGCGTCTAGTTTCCCTATCATTTTAAAACGACACCCAATCTTTTTGCTACCAGAACGCCGAACTGTTGCTTTACTTTTGCATGTGCCTCCACGGTCGCATTGCAACCATATCTTCACTGTCCTTGCTGATGAATCTTCGCCTTTTGTTACCATTCGTTGGGTCACAATGACGTAACCTTTCGCAATTTCTGTTTTGTAAGCCCAATTCTTTAACTCGTGAAGTGTCGCAAATACCTGAAACAACGGTAATTTAAAACTATATTTGTTTAAAATCTAATAAACCTTATACATAACGAATAACACGTATACAAAATCAACACGTATACAAAATCAACATTGTCTAAAATCTAATAAAAATTATACATAACGAATAACACGTAAACAAAATCAACTTTGTCTAAATTCTAATAGGCACCCATCTAATAAACCTATACATAACGAATGAGACGTATACAAAATCAAAATTGTCTAAAATTTAATAAACATTATACATAACGAATAACACGTAAGTGATGATTATGTTATACCTTTCCTTGTTTTTTCGGGTCATTAGCACCATCGTCACCGCCACCACCATCGTCCCCGCCACCACCATCGTCCCCGCCACCACCACCATCTTCCCAGCCACCACCATCGTCCTCGTCTTGATCACTTTCCTCGAAGTGTGTAACACCTTTCTCGATTTCGTTATCGTCTTCCTCGAAGTCAAAAGCACCTTCCTTGGACTTTTTCTTGTGTTGTTTTTCCTGATGGGAATGGTAAGTCCCGTATGCGTGTTGCGGATAGCTTTGAGCCACGTAAGATGGTCCCGCCTCCTCTACAACCTGAAACAACTTAATGGTTAGACTAAAATAACCAAAACGACAATATGAATTTTTTACTTGGTTCAAATCAGGCATCACGGGCCGCACACTCCCTTCCTGATGCGAATGGTAAGTTCCGGCGTGTTGCGGATAGCTTTGAGCCACATAAGATGGTCCCGCCTCCTCTACGACCTGAAACAACTTAATGGTTAGACTTTAATAACCATAACGCCAATATGATTTTTTTACCTTGTTCAAATCAGGCATCACGGGCCGCACACTCCCTTCATCACAACGACACACGAAAACCATCTCCTCATCACCTCGATCAACGCCGGGTAACCAAACGCTTTCAGAGACGTATGACTCATTCGAACTTTCACCAAAAAAATATCCAAAGTACCAATTTGACATCGTGATTCGAATCTAATTTAACCAGACCGTTTATTTGAAATTTTTTTTCATTTTCATCACTTTTTTGGGATTTTTGAACAATTGTATTACATGAATCCCGTAAGCTTGGGGTAAAGGGAAAAAATTCGAAACAATACGCAGCGTATAGGGCCATGAGCGCGTATATGCGGATCACCTTTTCAGCCTTTTCAGTCTGAACTCAGCTGTCTTGTCAGCAATATACCTTAAATTCAGAGATTATAGTACCAATGAGCAGCGTATAAAGCAATGAGAGGCGTATAGGGTTTAATGCTCCAACTACCACCTTTCTATACACCGCTCATAGGGCAATGAGGGGCGTATAGCTTTACTTTTTCTGACATAATTAATGCACTCAACCCCTATACAACCCTCATTGCCTTATACGGGGCTGCTGGGGGGGGGGGGGTGTCACTACTTTTGGGGGATGTACCAATACCCTCACCCTTTAATTCTATCAAACCTCTCTCTCTCTCTCTCTCTCTCTCTCTTCCACCAAACCCCACCACCACACCACTGACAACCACCACCACCAAATCCAACTTTCATATCTAGTTAATGGATGAATTGTACCTACAGTAACTGAAACCGTAAAAGGTTCTTGAAGCACTGCATTTTCAAACTCGGATATCATTCCTCTAGCAGCCTCTACTAGTCTGAATAATATCTCCGGTGCCTGAATTCTAACTGATTCGACTAGTTTCGAATCAAATACATCATCAATATCAGACAACAAATCGAGTAACGAATCGTGTAAATCTAATATCTTAAACAGCTTATCCGGTGATCTCCGGCTGGTACTAATCGCTTCTGTGAAATTAAACAGCTGATTCGCTGGAGATTTAACCGTTTCCATGAAACATGCATCATCTACAGTCGTTGATCCGAGATCTTCAAATATTTGTTTGCAGAGCTTCTTTTCTCTAGCGACAAGTACGCTTCCGTACACCTAAACGCACCCTCTGTAGTACACCTGAACGGATTTCCGTTGATCCGAGATCTTCAACAACGGATTTACGTACGCTTCCGTACACTTGAACGCCCTCTCTGTAGTAACCAGCAGCGTTCAGCGATGGAACGGAGATCTGCAATGCTTTCTGGCGGTAAGACCAGTTGGTATGGGAGGCTCATCCCCATGAGGATGGGCCGCCACGTCACCGCCACGTAGGAGAGGCTTGGAGAGGATGGACCTAGGGGGTGGGGGATGAACCCCTTTATATATATATATATATGTGTGTGTGTGTGTGTGTGTGTGTGTATGTATAGATGTGTGTGTGAGAGGAGAGAGGAAGTTGGCCCGTCATCATCAGCTGGGGGGGGATGATTTGGACGGGGCTGGGACGGCGACGGGCATGGGGGGTGGTCTTTTTGGGGCGGCGGCGGGAGGACGGGCCGAAGGACGGAGCCCATACCCTTCGGTCTAACAGATCTTGTTTGTGAATGCTGTTCATAGATCTACAGCTAGCAAATGGAGATCTGCAATGCTTTCTTCGTCTTCGAATGAAACCCCCAAATTTGGCGATGGAAGTTGGATTTGATGGTGGTGGTTGTCAATGGTGTGGTGGTGGGGTTTGGTTGAAGAGAGAAAGAGAGGTGAGATAGATAGAATTAAAGCTTTGTTTTAAATTTTAATTTAATTAAATTGGTAAAAAGACAGAATTACCCTTATGTGATAGGATTTAACTAGAAGTTTTAACCAAGTTAGTGGTAAAGGACGTATGGCGTAAGGGTAGAGGGTATAGAGTGCGGGGACTATAGCGGGAGTATAAGTCACCGATCGGTGACTATACCGAGTGATTGATGGTGTTCGGTGAGTTGGAGAGAGGGTGGGGAATTCGGTGAGTGTTTACCGAAAAGGGGGGAGAGTGATTGAGAGAGAGTGATTGAGAAAATGGTGGGTCCCAACCCATTTTAACCAATCACAATTTTTTTTATTTTTTAACCTACTCAAACACCCTAGGGTGATTGACCATACCCCCTGATTGAGTGCAAAATGGAGAGTGGAATGGGGAGTTGACATAACATAATATTATTGGTTAAGATTTCACTCAAACACCCTAGGGTGATTGACTATACCCTCCACCCTAATGAGTTTTACAAAAAAAAAAGGACTGTGACTGTAATTATTGAAGTTAAAGGTTATCCATTGCCATCCGATATAAACATAAAGGACGAAAAGTGTAATTTTTCCTTTTTATTATCAAATCTTTACCATTGATTTACACTTGTGTTTGATAATCAAAGGTTAGGATTAGTTACTGTTCACAATCAAAGAGTTTGTTCACAAATGCTATTATGTAATTTATTTATATCTTTATCTATTATACTTGCTTATATCAGTTTTTTTTTTTTTTGTCTGAGTGTGGTAAATGTTCATCATCTTCAGACCACTCACAACATCACCCCACCAACACGACAACACCCCACCAACACAACAACAAACATAGCCAACCACTATCAGTAAAGCCAAAACTAAATAGATGAATTGTTTAACAAAAGTAATTATCACAAAATCAGAATGCTTAAAGTTTAATACAAATAAAGTACATACATGCCAAGAAATCCATGGCACAAATGAGTTCGTTGTTGTCCTCTCAATTAACCTCTCAAAGTTTATATATGAACCCTTTGGTTTCTTAGGAAAATTCTCGTACACATATATTACAAACACACAGAAAAAGTGTCCCTAAGTTTCATACTAATCAACAATCGAAAGCAACAATCAATTCTTTTAGAAAGACATCCCACCCTTACTCCAAATGCACTAGATTTGTAGTGGCCATAATGTCGTGTATTAGGAAAGAATAAGCCATAAAATAAACGTACAAAACGTACGAATTGAAAGAAAAGTAAAAAAAGTGGCGGTGTAATTTTGATAATTACCCTACAATTTTGATAATTACGCTACACGACCAAAATTACTCTACATGAACATTTACAAAATTACTCTACTAGAGTAATTTTGAAGTTGCTGATAATTACCAAAATTACACCGCCACTTTTTTGACTTTTCTTTCAATTCGTACGTTTTGTACGTTTATTTTATTTTTACGGGAACTTAACTCTATATTTGTATCATATTTGAGTGACGTATACTTCTGGATATAATCCTATCAGATATAGTTTACTATAAAAAGTTTAAAATAACTACCACATTCGATCTATAGGGTAGTCACTCACCTGTATTACTAGCAGGTTTTGTAAATTTATATCTATTAATATTTATATCTATTAATAATAGAATGGAAATGAATAGTGTTTTCCATCGTGCTTTGTTCCTATTCATCTGTTTTGGGCGGCCATTACTCCTGGAGACGCGTGTCTCCAGATTTTACAACTTATTCCTCTTCACGGTTTCACTTCATATGAACCGGAAGAGGGTAAAAGGTAGAGAAAAGAGAAGGTGCGGTGACCAGAGGGTCACCGCCGTCGCACCACCACCACGGTCATCACCGCCGTCGCGCCACCACCACCGTCACCATCTCCACGTTGTGGTGTTTCTGTTTTTTAGGGGGTTTTGCCTCAGAAGAGAGAATGGAAAAAGGGAGAGGGAAGAGGGAGGGCGGTGACCGGAGGGTCACCACCGTCACACCACCGCTACAGTCACCGTCTGGTGTCTCTGTTTTGTGGGGCGTTGTACTCTCTTATTTGTTTATTAACCCATATCGAAGTATCACTACCCATATGCAAAGGTATAGAACCCTAATCTTTGATGATTTTGCAAAATAGCTGCGAATGTTGTATTGCTTTATGCTTATAGAGTTATAGTTGTTTACGAGATTACCTGTTTTTGTTGTTTGAAGATGGGTTTAATGTTTGATTTGTGAATTGAGTGTTTGATTTGCTGTTTTGTGGTAATGTGATTGATCGTGTTAGGGTTTGTTTGATTGGTTTAAGATAAAGTGGGGAAGAGTGGGTTAAAAACCGTTCAAATATCCAACATCGTCCATCCGTACAATCAAAGATCCAAACCCGAATACCCGATAACAATGAATTAGGCAAAATCAGATTTCGATCTGAAAGGAATACTTATTTCATAAATCATGGTCGTCCATGTGTGATGGTATATATACGTGTATTTGGAAATCCTTATTCCTCTACTTTTGCCACTGCGGGCGAGGGAGAGATGGTGATGGTTGTTGTGAGGTCTAAAATCATACCTATTTATTTTCTTTTAGCTTGAATAATAGGTTCAAAATAAATTACATGAGGACCATTTAGAAACCTTTTGAAGGTTTATAATCAATCAGATTGGTTTATAAAAAACAGTTTATGGTTTTTTGAATGTTGATACCTATAGAAAATCTATGACAGTGATGCTCCATTGTAATTTGTTTTTTAATCATAGTTTGTGCACCATTAGTTATAATCTAATAAAAAATGGACAAAAAAGTTTTTGTGAGTCAATCCAGTGTGACCCTTATGGCCTTATTAATACCTATCCATTTTAAGCTGAACCCTTTTGATCTGTTCTACTCTTTTTGTTGTCTCTAAATTTAAGCAATGATATTAAGAACATTTTTTTGTAATATCAACCACGAATCTCCACCATAAGAATCAGATTACCGAGTATCGCAATGATTGTAACATGTTTGCTTATAATTGTCACTGTAATTGATATTTCAGGTGTACGAACTTCCTCTTTCTTGGCGCTTCCTCTATCAATTTCAGTAGCCGCTTACTGATGATGTAAGTCACAACATAGGTGTTCATGTACATGGGGTTGAGTTGGTTAATGCTTGTCGTATTGCTTCTTCTGATCTTTTTTTTATTTGTTTCATGTTAAGAGGAAGATATGGAGTTCAATTGGAGAGTCTATATAATTAATATGTTAGATACAACTTCAATGGTTTTGGATTTGGGCGCCAGAGGTAGCTTTTCCACCACCACCGCCAAAGGTTTTGGATTTTGCATGACAGCCGACGTGTTACAGTTCTCCGACGGTTGCAATTTCCTCCTGATCAGCTTTCGCGCCGTCCTTTCTAGCTTCAAATACTTTAACTCCTCCTCTTCATTCTGTGAGCGCTTCCTCTTCCCACTATTGCTCACCACCAGCAACAAGAAAAAAGGAAAGTGAAATTCTCATGATCATTCAAATGTGTATGTACATAAAAGTATTTCGTGTATTCTTAAGGATTTCTTTTTATTTGTGGGCCATTCTTGGTTGTAGTGACAATGTACTACTAGATCACACTGGAAGCGAATGATGGAGGTGAGAAGAAGACGTGTGAGGCGAATGTTTGGGTCAAGCCATGGATGAAATTTGACGAATTGCAGGGTTTTGAAGTTGTTCACACTTAGCTTTCTTCTGGTAATTTTCTGTTTAAAGTGTTCTTCTGCTTGGTTTTGGTTCGTTTATTTCAAGTTTCTTATAAGTTACTAATATACAAGAGTATCGCTTTGTTTATCTTTTCATTCTCCACTATGTTTTTTGCAACTTTTTTTGCGAAGTAGGTGTGCTGTAAGATAATCATAGTATAAGAGGGTAATCTGGACTACAGAACGTAAAATAGAAAAAAAACGGTGTACAAACAAACTGACCCGTATTGTCTTCTATTCTTTATGATACTGGATGCTCCCTTTTCACCACCAGGAACTCACACATAGTTTAGTCAACTTTTCTGAGATTGTTAAATTAAATATTTTTGACCTTTTACATGTAAAACATTCTATAGGGAGTAGTAGCTGTCTGATAGAAAGTAGCTCCTATCGCGATACGCATGAATTCAAATTTGTACAATTAACTTTTATATATTTTATTGATAAGGGCCCGTGATTCCGAGGAGCACATTTAAAAAAAATCCGATATATATATGTTATATTTTTTAGATAGTATACCTATACAAAGTCCAAGTTATTGATAGGTCTATTACAAAACAATTTTTAAGTTTTAGAAGTTAGCCCATTAGCTTTATATAGCCCAATACCTATTTGATTTACAAAAAAATAATAATTAAAAAAAAGAATATGATGTTTCTTTGGGTGGCAATTGGGGCACATTTTTTCGAGCTCGAACAGGGCACCTGAATTCTCAGGGCCGGCTCATATATATCATGCGTTACTAACGCCGATTGTTTTACCCATGTAAACTTTTTTTAGCTTTATGAGTACACTTGGCGGGATAAAATGAAAAGTGAAAGAGTGGCTATTCAAGGATAGTAACACCACTATGATTTTGGATTCTTTTAGGTGATGACCACCACCGCCCTACCAGATAAATACGACGACTTCTACAAGGAGCGCTTCCATTAATCCGATTGACGAACCATAAACACCCTTAATAGTCTTTTGTTATAACTTGGTATGATTATTAAAAGTTTTATGGAACTCAAAAGGTTACTAGCAATTTGAAAGTTAAATATCGGTCGGTTTGACTCCATAAGTCAAACCAACAATCTACAAGAGTTTAACATACCTTAAATTTAAATTGATTGCTGGACATAAACTCTCATGGGCAGGCACAGAGGTTTACGGCTGCTATCGGGATTTCAAAAGGGATTCAGCCCAAACAACCTTAAAATAACTGATGTTTTGTTGGATCAAAGTTTTAGGGTGAAGACCAGTAGCTACATTCTTCCTTTGCAAGTAGAATCTAAGGTATGTAGTTTCTTCTTAATTCAAGTAACACTTCTCTAAATGCAAGTTGCAATATTATAAGGTTTTTTACTACAGGTGGCTGTACATTCTATCACCAAATCAAGTGAAACTCTTAACAAAAAGGTAACTAGAATAGACTTTTTCGAGGTCAACACTCATAATGTGTCTCCCTAATGTTAATATACATTTTTCCAGGTTTGACATTCAGGATAATGATCATGACCATGTATATGACTTCGGAGCTATCATGCTAGAATCGCTCTTGACAACATTTCGAAAGCCCCATTGCCTTTCGCGCAACGCGCGCATATTGAAAAACACTAGTTTTATTAATATAGCTTTGTATGAACACTTCTATATAAATATCAATAATCTTTAATCGTAATTTCTAATATCACTTTTCTTATTCCTAATAACGATATAATTATAAATATACATATTAACCTCATGACCTTAAGCTTGAATATAATTTTAATGAAAATGAAGTATATGTTAATAATTACAAATTCGTATCTCTGGATAGTTATATATTAATTATATATTAAGCTGAACGTCCAATAAAAAATATCCAATATATAAAATATCATAAAAGTTTTCGTTGCAAAACACAAACTGACCAACGAAACAGACAACGTAATCCAAATTTAATAAACTTTATTTGAAAAATATTTGACTACTTTAAAGTTGTTTTAATTAGATTTTCATCATAAATGGATAGCGAACTTGTTTATATAATTACTATTAAAGTGTTCATTAATGGGATTTCCCGCAAGCATTTTTCTTACCGATACCATTTTGTTGAAAATGCGTTGGAAACGACGGCTTCTTCCGCATTTCCAATTGAAGCATAACTTGATCTAGTGAAGAAAAATTCTTAAAACATCTGAAAATCCATAGACCCGTCACTCTGCGCTGCCATGGTGGTTAGTTTGGTAGTATCTCTTCTCCTCTCAACCCACATTAGGTTAAAATCAAATGAGACAATAATTAAAAGCATAAGTGAAATATAAAACGTATTTTTTTCATTTATTATTATTTCAAATGATAGTGAGATGTCACATCATAATTTACCACAAGTCATATATATAGATGTTAAAATATCTAAGTGAGTTATAAAGTCACATTCTATGTCATCTTAGTTGGATCTAAATTACTAATCATAGTTTAGTAGGTTACATGTTACACCTATTGGACAATTTTCGTTTTTGCTTACTATATCACCTCGATTGGAAAAAATAATAGACGGTTACGTAAATTGAAAACTGAAGCATGGAATATTGCACAACACAATGCATTTTTTTAATTTTAATAATAGTATTATATAAAAATAGTAGCCCGAATAACGTACGAGTTTTACACGTGTTCCTTAATCCACTTCCCTAATTAAATTGTGCCAGTTTTCGTTGTTTAACAAACTTATTGATCAGACCACCGTTATGGTCAGGTGAGCCAAAGTGAGCATCCCGAATTTATCCTGTAATATTCATTCACCTGGCGCTGACTTTGCACTTAATAAAGTCACTGTTGAAACTTTATCACCCTGTTGTGGTCCAGGTGAGTGGGCGACTTGAGCGATTATTTTTCTTTTAATTTTTTTGATCATCTCAACCAAGTAGTTAACCGTTATCATATCCGCTTCCACAATAAGGTCGTCTTCTCCGGGAGAATCGGATGAAGAAAAATCATTCCATTCCACTTTTGTGAGAGTAAAAATGCAGGTTTTTATGTAAAGAAAAGAAAGAATTTTAGAGAGTTTGAGATATGAATAGAGATGAGGAAATGTAACGGTATTATATAAAAAAATTGATTTTTTGTTTCTTTTAAAGCCAACGGTCAAGAACATGGCCCCACCTCCAACGGCTACCTTTTCTCACGCTATGATGCTCGCTCGAGCTGGCGCCACATCGTTGCGGTGTTCGCTACCGTAACGAGGAATATGTGGCCCGCGGTGGGGTTATAGCCTGCCGCAACATGTAGTCTCATCTCTCATGCATGATAATATTGTGACTCGTGCTTGAAGGAAGCGGTATTTGATAGTGGGCAAATAGTTGTATCTCAGCTGTAAAAAGCATATTAGGTAACCATGTGCATTCTCAAATCTCAACCCATATCGTATCCTTATTCTCATTCTCTAAATTTAAATAAATTTAAGAAACTCTTTTAAAAATTAAAACACCACTACTGTACTAGATAATATATTAAATTCTTCATTTTCATACCCTATCACTATATTTTTCATACCCTATCACTATATTTTTAGGGAAAACTAAATTGAATCCTCAAATTTTTAGGGATGCGGAATGCATGTGAAAAGTTAAAAATAAATGGGAGATAAATGTAGTGATTGTGATTTTTAGTTAAATTATAGGGACGTAAACATTAGAGGCAAGAGGGTAAACAAGTTGAGATAGTTGATCCGATGTTAAGCTATGAATGAAATTAAAAGGTTAAAGTGAAAAACTAAGGTTTGTATCAATCTCTCTTAATGCCATCTTTATTTTATACACAACACAAATATTTTCTGGAAGATAACGAAGGTATGAAAGCGTGAACCAACTTTCATGTTAAAAACAGAATATTAAGACCTCTTGGTATTAAGTCTCAAGTCTATCAAAACTAACTGGCGGATTTGAAGATTTTCTTTACTCGTGTCATAACTTAGTATGTTTATCAAAAAGAAAACTTGTTGGGTCTAGTTATCGAAACTTTTACCGGACTAAGTAGGTTCAATGAAACATTTTGGGTTCTCAAGTAAATATATGTTTTCGATTTGATTTGGTTCACGTGACTTTTAAGGTTCGTTTTACTTTGTTTTTCCCTAAATTGCTTGTGGAAACTATAAACTTTTGTTTGGGAAGAAAGTATAGTTCGTATACACTCAACTAAGTATTATTACTAACTTAACCTAACTAGTCAAGCTGGTTGTATCTGGTGTCTCTATATTAAAGGTCCATGGTTTAAAACTTCTCCCCAACACGTACACATCCTATTATTGTTTATTTTTCTAAATGTCTAATCGTAACTGAAATAAAAGATAAAGAATGTTGGATTTAAACCCAGATCCTTTCAATAAAGGGTCAATACAATTACCAATTGGAACTAAATGTCCTTTGTTACTTTTATCATATATAACTTATTTATAAGGGTAGTCGTCCAACACTAGTACATATATGATCAAATAGCGCGATGGGTTTGAAGTTTTGATGCGGTTCTAGTCCCAACCACACCATTAAATCGCCTACATTCAAAATTCGCACCAAATAAGCCCTAACCGCATCATTTGGCATAAAAACTCATTGTTGACTAGAGAGATTTGAATGAGAATTTTTGTATTGTATTGAAGTTCTCATTACAAAGAAGCAAATAACAACTAAATATATATTTTTCAATGGACATAGAAAAGGAAATAACTTAATGTCAATGGCTGTCATTCTTGGAGAGTAAGGAATGAGATATTCTAAATATAGGAGATGATGTGATGACAACCAATATTGCTGATCCCACAAATCTTTCTCAATCAATAATTTTTTTCTTTTGTTTAACACTTCCCCTCAAGTTGAATTGTGGGATATCCATGATTCAACTTGAATTGGTTTTGGTTTTGGATTTTGTTTTGAAAAAAGGTTTTGTTTTGATTTGAGAATTTGGGTTTTGAGTTTTGGGTTTGGGGTTTTTTTTTCTTTTTTTTTTTTGGTTTTTGGTTCCCCTCAAGCTGAAAAACAACTTGGCCATTTGGGGTTTGGCATTCGGACTTTTTTTATAAAATTTGGTTTTGGTAAAAAAGGTTTCGTTTTTTTTTTTTTAAGATTTTTTTTCTTTTTAAGGCACTTCATCTCTTAGGGCTTAGTGCCAGGCCCAAAAATTTTCTTCGAAAGCTTCATCACCACCACTCTTCTCTGCGCTGTCGTTGCTAGTAGCACTATTGTTGCCTATGGCAATGGCAACCTTACCCTCTTGATTAGGGTTCTTGGTTTTGTGATTGTCACTCCACCAGTCAGGAAATCCCACGATTTTAAAGCACTGCTCTTTGGTATGTCCCCTCATATCACAGTGGGTGCACTTGAGGAGCGATTTATCTTTTTTTATTGGTGCTCCGTTCTTCTTTTCTGTCCTGCAATATCCTTTGGTTGTGAGGCCTAACCTGTCAGATTCGGTGGCTGACAACCCAGCTCCGATGCCTTGTGTATCACTATGAGCCGCTCCTAGAATAGTTTGGTGGGCGGTTTCTTTCCGAACAGCAGCATAGGCCGTCTCTACAGATGGTAAAGGCTCCCACCGGAGTATTTCGCGCTTTATAGGATCATATTTTTGGTCGAGGGAACTTAGGAATTGAAAAAGTTTGTGTTCAGACCTTATTTTTGCGTAAGCCTTGATGTCATCCGAGCACTTCATGGGGTTAGGATCGATCCTTTCGATTTCTCCCCATATCCCTTGTAAGGAAATCCAGAAACTTTCCAGGGAAGCATCATTTTGTTTAATCTCATTGGCCCTGACATGGAGATTAAAGGCTTGCAATTTATCTTTTCCGCTGCTGTAAGTAACTACCAAGGCATCCCACAACGTTTTAGCGGTGGGGTACTCGGTTAGGTTGCCTGCGAGAACGGGTTCGATATTTTGAATAAGCCAAGAAAAAACAATTAAATCTTCTTGTTCCCACTTCTCATAATCTTCACTTGATTGATCTGGAGGATTCGAGGTCAGGTGTGATAACAAGGATTTGGATCTTCCGCCTATGGCGACTCGGATCATCCGGGTCCATAGCGCGTAGTTTTGATTATTGAGTTTAAGGTTGATTTGGAGATTATCGGATAGTTTTGGGTTTTGAGGCTGTTGATTAAAGCTGTTCTTTAACAGATTCGCGAGTTGTAATGACAAATCGGAACCCGAGTTGTTGTCTCCAGACATCTTAGCTCGGATTGGGTTTATTGATTTGAGGAGGCTGGTGAAAATCAAACGGTATATGATGAGCACGCCTGCTCTGATACCATGTTGACTAGAGAGATTTGAATGAGAATTTTTGTATTGTATTGAAGTTCTCATTACAAAGAAGCAAATAACAACTATATATATTTTTCAATGGACATAGAAAAGGAAATAACTTAATGTCAATGGCTGTCATTCTTGGAGAGTAAGGAATGAGATATTCTAAATATAGGAGATGATGTGATGACAACCAATATTGCTGATCCCACAAATCTTTCTCAATCAATAATTTTTTTCTTTTGTTTAACACTCATTTCCCACTTCTTAAATTCTTTGTTCCCGCCCTTCCCACATCTAATCCTAATTAACCATCTCACTTTTCCCCAACCTCCATTACTTCTCCATATGGGTGTGCAAAAATCAAATTAACAGACCCATAACCGAATTAACCGATAAAAATCGAACCGAAAAACCGAACCAAATCAAAAAACCAGCGGGTCGGTTAATTTTTGTTTTTATGAAAACCGAAAGTAATAGGTCAGTTATTGTTATCAATATTTGCATACCCAACTTAACCGAACCAAAAGGTGTGGTTCCCTTTACCGCACCTTTAAACATGTTTCCCATTTGATGCGAGGCTAAAACGTGTGGTTCTAGGACCTCACCTTTTGATGTATTATATAAAAAGAAACAAAAGTGGTCTCACTTGACCTTGATACCCAAAGAGTGAGACTGCTATGAAGAATTCAAGACGGGACTGCGGGACATTTATACGTGTGGAATTTTAGGATGAGATGTACTTGTGTCCATTTAACTATCTGTCTTTCTAGTATAGCAACATATATGAGTTTGATGCATCATTTTAATGAGTTAGGGGCTGTTTGGTAGCCTCTGAATGGTCATTAAGAGGCTACCTCTTAATGGAACCATTAAGAATTTTACCAATGAGAAGATAGAAGAATGTGACATGTGATGATTTACCATTCAGAGGTTACCTCTCAACCATTCAGACTTGAGGCTACCTCTTATTCATTCAGATGTTTTAAACCATTAAGAGGTAGCATGTTAATGGTCATTAAGAGGCTACCAACCAGCCCCTTAGATGAATGATTGTAGTGGCATAATGATATTTGTTAATCAAAACTATCACTAGTGTGAATTAGACTTTCGGAAATGGGATGCATCGTAGTAATGTATTAGACGCACTAGAATCTTATTATTATTGAAAAAGCTAAATAAAAAATGAATTAGAAAATAGACTTATTGTGTGTAATTAATCCAAACTAAAAAGTAAAAACAAACGGACCCGCTTGTATGGCTAGTGCTGTAAAATAATGTAATAGTGGGATAGTTAGTGAGTGTAGTTATCATGGCTTCGTGGGGTCAAAAGGCCCTATCGAAACAGCCTGGTTTGTGTTAGAAGTCAAGCCAACCAACCAGCAGTACCAGTGTTAACATTATCTTGTTTACATACATTGAATAGACATGACATGATGGTGATTGATCATGAGTTTCTAATGTTAATTTATTGATTTCATGTTTATCATTTCCTATTTCCATATCAGTTTTAATTCAATACGCATGTAAAAATTTGTCTTCTAATATATAAACATTTTTAGATTAGAAGCAAGGAATGAACGGCACTTGCTCTATTGTTCACGCATATATACAAACAACTTATATATTTTGGGATGTGCATGTCGAAGACGATACACTCGACACATTAGAGTTGGCCCACTCCCTTTCATAAAAGTGTCTCTCTAGGCAGATCTCTACTACATACTACCCAATTATATACAAGCTTTTGGTTGATACCAATGATATAGTTATACTAAGACCATGTGTAGTGGTAATGCCCCTACCCTTAGGCGTTTTTCGCCATGTGATAGCCCAGTCAGCAATGGGGCATTATGGGGTGTTTTTCTAAAATGGGTGTAGTGGGGATGTGAGCATTGTGGAGCATTATGTTAAAAGGAAGAATGCATGTGATTGGGCAAATAAAACAAGAATGCATGTGATTGGCCAAAGAATTAGACGTTGGGCATGAAGTAAAGAACGTTGCAGACCAAATTTGGCTCAACAACGCCCAGGGGACGGTCATAGGGGCGTTTGGGGGCGTCATTTTATAGAAAAACGCCCAAATTTTTGTCCACTACGAGCGGTCTAACTTGTAGCGTTATTCCTAGCTTAGAAAGACAAAGAAAAACCTAACACACAATCACAGAGATCTGTTCAAACTATGAGAGTCTTCTTAAATGCATTGATCGAGCTCCAATTCATGTTATGCAGATCTTTGTTGCAATACGTGACACCATTACTTTTTAGCAAAGTTTTTTCAAGTTGTGAAAAAACTAGGTCTTACGAAAAGTTTTTTCAAATTTTTTTTACCAAATTTTATAAAAAAATAGTGGGACTTTTTTTTTCTTGGAAACATGAATTCTTTTTCTCAGGCAGTTAGTTACATATAATGTGGTAAAACTAAATCTAGATATCCGAGTAATCGCTACAATATACAATGTAGTAAAACTAGGTCTAGATAGTCGAGTAATAGCTAAAAGGTATAGTGTTGAGGCGGTTTAGTTAGTCAAAGAAGCTCAATCTCGGTCAGAATCGAATTTAGTAAGTTAACTCAGGATGAGTTTGACTTAAAAAAATAAAAAAAATAATTTTTGTGTCTATAATATTAATAAATGAATATTAATTTTCGAAATACTTTAGTATTTGAACATGTATCTTTTTTATTTATACTGATATTTATGTATTTTGTTACAAATATTAGTAAAATTATGATATTTGACATATATATAATTTTTTGAAAGTTCATTTTTTTATAATTTATCATGTCTGAGTACTCCTCAAATACTCTCTGCATAGAACGAGTACTCATAACTTCAAAATCGACCCTCCTGGAAGCGTTTGACGACTTCTACAACCATAACCATGGATACAAATATAAATTTTTCTATTCCTACCAACGTCGATGATTAAATGGCAATTGGAAATCTAGAATGCTCACATTTTTTTTTCTTTTCACGTCATCGGGTGTTTTTGCAAATAACCAAAAATAATATAAATTACCTTTCTAGGATAAACAACAATTCACAATGTATTTCTTAAGGTTTATTAATGTCTTTTCAAATCTAGATTTTTTTTCAAATAACCCCAAAAAAACTAGATTGCCTTTAAAGGATAAACACTATTCACAATGTGATTCATAAGATTCATTTATATTTACTAGGTTATAAATTCGTGTATTACACGTGTTGAATGAACACAATTATATATATTAAGTGATAAAAATGTTACATCTTTAAAAATATGTGTATTGCACGAATTAAATAAACATGTGTATTATACGGGTTGAATAAATATAATATAACCGGTTAACACATACGGTCGACTTTTGTTTTTCATTTATTTATTATTAGGTTAGAAACTTGTATATTACACAAGTTATAATATTTTACTTTGTCTTTTTATTTATTAATATTTTTTAAAATAATTGTATGTTTGTTTCATTGGAATTTAAAAATAATTATTAATTGAGTCCGGTTTATCAGCGGGTTCAAGATCCGTTTGTTATCATATGTAAATAAAGATAAAAGATAAAGACTAAAGAAAGATAAAAGATTATATATTAATAATATAATTTAGATATAATCTAATATATATTACTTTAATGTAAATTGAAGGAGAATTTGACACGTTACATTAATTGAAGTCTTTTATTATAAGTTAGATTTTTTTACTTGAATGGTTTAGAATCTCATGTGTAAATCCACCTGGCTCGAGGTTATGTCCAAGGTCGACTCCTCGACCGTCATGAGACCGTTCCCCCATGCATAGGAACTGGATGGAATCCGTAAATCCTCGGCCCCCGTCAAGTTTGAACCCTAGATTAAAACCCCGATTCGTCCTTTCACCCAGTTGTCCCTCGAAAATGGCCCAAATGGGAATCGAACCTGCGTCTCCACTAGAGAGGGTGGCCCTTTTGACCGGTGAACTAACATCATTTATGTTTTAAGATCAACTACTAAATATCTTTATCAAAACATGACTAAATTGCAATTTGTGTCTGAATAAGAAAATATCATAATGGGTATGTCTACAGTGATGATGAACATGAACACGATCACACCTCGTCTTTTTCATTTGTCTCAGATCTGCAAAACAATGAAAAATTCACTAGAAGGGCTTAGAAACCGGAGTATCTGAAACACTTTCTGATGTTTAAGTTGATATTGGATTCAAAATTATTGACATATATGTGAATGTGTATAAAAGGTATAAGAATGATAGTAGGTAGAGAGAGTTTGGGGAGGAAAACAACCTGTCTGAATGTTGTGAAGAAGGCTTATATTTATAGCGACCTCATGAGTTTAACTTTGGTCTGCCAAGATAGGACTTATATGAACTGGGATGAACCTACTAGGTTTTTGTCCACTTAGAAGTATACGTCTATCATGTCTTTTATGCATTTTTAAGATTATGAAACATACCCTTCTAAATAAACAATTACACATACTACCATTCGTTTATTAAAATCTTCTTTTAGGTTATGTTCTTTTTACTAACTAGCTTCCAAATTTTTAACAATACAAGTTTATGGACGTTTACCTCTAGTTGTTTTGCTAGACCCGACAACATATTCAAGACGTATACTTTTGGTTGTTTTGCTAGATAGACCCAACACCAACTTGACTTTTCTTTTGAGATAACCCATCTTAAGCATTCTCAAAACTTGGGTTATCCCCCAAGACACTGCCCTTATCCTCTTCATGCCATCCTTCATTTGCCTTTGAGTTCAACAACACTTGTCTTAATTAGTTTTATATTGGCTTATGCCTGCTACGAAAAACACCATCAAATTTCAAAGTAGCATGATCTAATTCAAAAATTTTCCTCAATTGAGCGCGTCTAGCATATTTTTTGACAGTAACAGGATCACTATAACTGACTCCATTGAGTTCACCACCATAGAACTCAACAGTTATACCTACTTGTTCGACACTATACTTAGATTCACATTTGACCAAGATAGAAACTGGACTTGTTTCAATTTCCATACTAATACGCCTGGGTGTTCTTTTCAATGTGCTGCTACCATTCTTATCAGATTTTGATCCTCTTTAAAATCGTTCATTGCCAATTGTTGGTTAGTGAACTTTACATTTACATCAGTAATGATCCTAAAGTGTCCCGTATCTTTTTCGGAATCATTAATAGTATTGCCCTCATCTAGAATGAACCTAAAGTCTCTCATATCTTTTTTGGCAACATTAATAGTATTGCCCTCATCTAGTATGAAGTCAATGTCATCAGCCTCATTCTCATTCACATCATCAGACTGGTCACAAACATTTGTTGGGATTTGTGGTGTACAATTTTAATTTTTAATAAAATCACATTTTATATATTCATTACTATCACATATTAACAGTGACGGATCTAAGAACTTTTTTTTACTGGATTCCTTTTGGTTGATTATCACTATTTGTTTTCCAAATCATACAAGGTTCTTACTAATTTTTTTTTTCCAAATTGAATGGGTTCCTGGGAACCCACAAAAGTGGCCTAGATTCACCCCTTCATATTAATGGCGGCGGAAGCGTGTACACAGTTTAATCCTATTAAATATCCCATCAATGATCCAATTGCAATTCGTATAAACTATTATTCCGACCATAGGGTGTTCATGAAAAATATACCTTTTGACGAGTACCAAAGATATCATATGATGGAAGCAGCGAACGTCACGCTAGATGACACACGTTCACGAAACCCGAGCTCCCAAATCAACTCCTTGAAGCGAACTCATAATACCCGTAACCTGAACACGTAGACCCCAGAACACTTCACAGTCAAAGCTGGTCAAACGAACCAATGCGGATGGATAAACATGAATAAACAATTAAGCTTAAACAGAACAACGAGAATAAACAAAACAAAAAACAAAATTAGTATGCAATTAAATCTATACTATATTATAATGCATGAGGGAGGGGTATTTTAAGATACCCAAAAAATAAGAACTTTTTCCCCACTTTATTTATAGAAAGATCCCTAAAGTGAGGGTAGTTTAGTCTTTCAAACACTATTTATTTTTAAGCCCCTAAACTTATTACACTTAAATCCCTAAGGTTTTAACAAAATTATAGATAATTAGTTACAATTCACCTATCCACAACAAACTTATAATTTTTTTACGTATTCTTGACATATCTTATAAACTATACAGTTTATAAAAAATCCAAAGATAGCATGATAACCTACACATTTTTGTCAACGTTTCGGTAGTTGTCTTGTTCAATATCGACGCACAGATTAAAATGTACAAGTCGATAATGCTTTAATGTACACGTAATTAATACTTGTGATCTAATGCGCCTATTCTACAAAGATGGGCTCCATCTATGCAAACAAAAAAAAATTAAAAGTACCATAACTTTAAATGAAGATATTATGTGTCAAATTAATTCTTATTAAAACTGCCTAATATCTGTACTTAGATATATCTTATAAAAACTTAAAACTAACTATAACAAACTTCCTAAATAAAGGGGTGTCAAATCTAAAATTAAACCCTAATGCACTTCTATAGTTACTACTATAAATAAATAGCATGACACCCCTATATCTATTGCTAAACAAAGTTAAAAAATGGATCCAGTTCTGAATTCAATTGTTGCGAAAAACCAAGCATGTGAGATTCAAAATTCTAAGGTTGGTTCTGTTATATCGCAGCAGTGAATAATTGTTTTCTTTTATTTACTTTTATGTGAATGATAACTTATTTGATTTTTCAGATTCAGCAGCATGATGAACATGCCAATTTAAACAACCAATTTGTCGAACAAGCTTCTAAGGTATTGATTTTGCTGGTTTTTAAGTATTATTTTTGTGTATATCTTTCATATTAACATGTTCGTTATGTTATTATATGTGTGTTTTATTGCAGGATGATAGTGATAAAAGTGTTGATATTATTTCTTATAGTGCAATGTTTAATCCATACAAGTCTAATCATTAACGTGAATTTAGTGAAGAGGTAATTTTAAGGTTTATTTAATCTGTTTTTAATTTTTGTATTCAATTTTTGTCCTTTTTAATGATCGAAAGTTTGAGACTCAAAGGAAGAGATCCAAGAGACTCTCTGAATGGAAATGGAGTGAGGTTATTAATTTAAACGATTCTGAGAACAATGACAAAGAAGGGGAATTAAAAAATACTGCCGATTCAAGCACAAACCAGAAAACCCAATTAAAAATACCTCGAGTGTCAATTCAGAAGCGGGACAGATTTTAAGCAGTCTAATATGAAATCTATCAAGTGTTTTTATGGTTTTTTTTTCATTTTCAGTTGTTATGTTTGATCTAGACGTATGAATAAAGTTTATTTATATTTGAACTTTATTTTTGGTGTTAATATAATGCAGTTATTGACCATATTAATAAAGTTCAAAATAAAGTTAGTATCATAAATTTACAAGTCAATTAAACTTATATAAGTTAATGTCCTAAAGTTGCAATAAATAGATATTGCAGTTAGATATAGTCAAGCTGAAATTATAAAATATTGCAGTTATTCTTGGATATTAATATAATAATTTGTATTTCTTAATTAAAAAATAATAAAGTAATAAACTTTAAAGCTAAACAAAAAAACTGAACCTACGATAATATAAAGTTAATAAAGGTATAAACTCTTAACATCCTATTTTTTACAAAAAACTGTTTTTAAAATTTTATAAATATATATATATATATATACACATATATACATATATACATATATATAGGGGGTCGCTAAAATGAAAACCACCCCCAGTTGCGAGAACCATGAGAACCACTTTCCACCAATCAGATAATAACACCCAAAATGGTAATATAGTCATTTAATCAAAACCAACAAATCATCTCTCTTCTCATTAAAGTCTTTTTTTTTAAGGTCATTTCAATTTCTCTTTCCATCAAATCATCTCTCTCTCCATCAAAAGTTTTTGTAAAAAAAATTAAAATCGTAAAAAAAGTTTTCGTAAAAAATGTAATTTTTTTTAAAAATATGTGTGTAAAAAAAGTTTTTGTATAAAAAAGGTTAAAACCGTAAAAAAGTTTTCGTATAAATTTTTGTATTTTGTAAAAAAAAGTTTTTTTTTAAAAAAAAAATTGTAAAAATTTTTTGGTAAAAAAGTTTTTGTAAAAAAAAAGTTTAAAACCGTAAAAAAAATTTCGTAAAAAAGTTTAAAAAACGTGTGTGTAAAAAAAGTTTTTCTAAAAAAAGGTTAAAATCTTAAAAAAGTTTTCGTATAAATTTTTGTTCTTTTCTTAAAAGGTTTTTGTAAAAAGGTTTTTTTGTAAAAAAGTCTAAAACCGTAAAAAAAGTTTTCATAAAAAAAGTTTAAAAACGTGTGTATAAAAAAACGGCGCGTAAATACGGGGCGAAAAAAACGCGGCGTAAAAAACGGCACGTAAAAAAAACATCACGTAAAACGGGTGTAAAAAACGGCGCGTATAAACGGGTCGAAAAAAACGGTTCGTAAAAAAACCGGGTGATAAAACGACGCGTAAATACGGGGGCGTAATAAAACGGCGCGTAAAACCGGGAGTAAAAATGGCGCGTAAAACCGGGCGTAAAAACGGCGCGTAAAAAACGGGGCGTAAAAAAAGGCGTAAAACGTTGCGAAAAAAAAGGCGTAAAACGTTGCGCAAAAAAAGGCGTGTAAAAAAAGGCGTAAAATGTTGCGTAAAAAAGGGCGCGTTTAAACGGGGCGTAAAAAACGACGCGTTAAAAAAACGACGCGTTAAAAAAACGACGCGTTAAAAAAACGACGCGTGAAAAAGCCGGGCGTAAAAACGGCGCGTTAAAAAATGATGCGTGAAAAAGCAGGGCGTAAAAACGGCGTGCAAAAAACAGCGCGCAAAACAAATTGTTTTGTTAAAAAATCTGAATTTAAGATGTTTTTTAAAAAAAAATTATGTTTAAAAAGTAACAACTAATATTATAATACAAAAAATAAATAAAAAATAATAAAGACAAAAACACAAAAAAAAATAATTTTACTAAACTACCCTTTTGAATTAAAATATTAAAAACATAAAAAGGTAAAAAAGTATTTAATATTAATTTTAGTTACTTTTAATCTCATCTATCCATCTTTAAGATCTAATGGTTGGAAAGTGGTTCAGTCAGTTCTCACAACTGGAGGTGGTTATCATTTTATCGGCCCCATATATATATATATATATATATATATATATATATATATATATATATAAACGAAATTTAACAATTAAAGTTAAATGTTTAAAACGTACTTACGAGTCAACTGCTATTTTTTCTTTTTATAAAAACAAAAATTTTAAACGTAAAGTTTATTGCATGAGTACCATGTGGATATTTAAAAAAGTTATGAACTTTAAAGAATAAAATTATAAACTTTATCATTTAACCAACAAAATAAACTTACTTTACAACTATAACAACTTATTTTTTATTTTTTGTCATTGGATTATCATCTTTTTAAAAAAAAGCGAAACTTTACATGTGTAAAACATTTTTTTACTTTATTTATAAACAAAACATTTTGTTTTTATAAAAAAAATAATTCTTTTATAAACATTTTTGTAACAACTAACATAAACAAAATACTCGAGAAATTTACAATCTTTACTAGATAAATACTAAATTGTGTTGCAAATTTTTAGAAATTATAAGTTCAACTATATTGTTCTAGATAATATTACTCAATTTCAAAAGAATTCTTTACCAACTTGACTAGATACATAGTAGATTGTGTTGCATATTTTTAGGGATTATAAGTTAAAAGTAGACTCATATAGATAAGATTAGTTAGGAACTAAAAATCTGAACTTAGTATGATATAAAGTTAATAAAAATATAAACTCTTAACATCTTATTTTTTTTTTATAAAAACAGTTCTTGAAATTTTATAAAAATATAATTTTTTTATATCTGTAAAAAACCGAAATTTAACAATTTAAGTTAAAGCTCTAAAACGCACTTACGAGTCAAATACTATTTTTTATTTTTATAAAATCAAAAATTTTAAACTTAAAGTTTATTGGATGAGTACTATGTAGATATTTAAAAAAAAAGTTATGAACTTTAAAAAATAAAATTATACTTTATAATTTAACCAATAAAATAAGGGTCCTAATAAATCCACATGGTATCATCTTATTCTAACATGGTTGATACGGGTCGTATAAGGTTATACGGCCCGTATAGTATAAAGTGAACCGACAAAGGCTGTGCCAGCAGCCTTTGTCGGTTCACTTTATTCTATACGGGCCGTATAACTAGGGGTGCAAACGAGCCGAGCCGAGCCCGAGCTTTACCAGGCTCGAGCTCGAGCTCGATTAACTTATGAGAGCTCGGGCTCGAGCTCGGCTCGATTCGAGCTTTGTTTTCAAGGCTCGAGCTCGACTCGTTTGTATTTTCTCAAGCTCGAGCTCGGCTCGGGCTCGGCTCGTTAATATCTATTAATTAATATATTAAATAAAAATAATATAAATAATATACTTTTTAGGCTCGCGAGCTCGATAAGTGAAGCTCGGGTTTGGGCTCGTTTACTAAATAAACTTATTTTTAGGTTCGAGGTCGGCTTGTAAACAAGTTTGCATAAGCTCGGCTCGACTCAGCTCGTTTCCACTAAGGCTCGATAAGGCTCGACGAGCCTAACGAGCTTCACATGCGAGGCTCGAGCTCGGGCTAGATAAACAAACGAGCTTTATTTTAGGCTCAAGCTCGGCTCGGGCTCGATAAGGCTTGGCTCGTTTCGAGCTTTTTCTCGAGCCGATCTCGAGTAGCTCGCGAGCCGCTCGGCTCATTTGCACCCCTACGTATAACCTTATACGGCCCGTATCAACCATGTTAGAATAAGATGATTCTGTAGTCGTATATATATTATACTACGATTTTCTACGACTCGTATATATCTATACGACCCGTATACAATGATTTTCGTTTATTTTATTGTTTTATTACTATTTGACGCGACGTATTATTACTCGATTCACGTGTGATTAGACGTAAGATTCTCCGACTCGATGTTATATTCCTCGAATCTCGTGCGAGTTATGTGATTAGACGTAAGATTCCTCGATATTCGTGCGAGTTATTTGATTCGACGTTAGATTCCTCGATTCGCGTGTTAATCATTTGAAACTGTCACACCCCCAAAATCCACCATGCGGAGTATCACCGCATGGAGGCGTGACATGACCAGGATCGAGCCACCAATCATATTCAACAACACAATTAAGTAAATAATACCAACCACAATACGATTGGTGCCCAAAAGAAAGTAAACCGACTTTAAGTTAACCAAGTTCAGATTTAAACAGCGGAAGCATAAAACGTGAAACCAAAACATAAGTTCCATAGTTCATAAGTTTAAAGTTCAAAACGTAAGTTTAAATAGATTCATATGGATTAAATATTAAGCACGGGACATAACAATCCATATCCCACAACAACCTTCTCCTCGTGCAAGCTCCAAAAGCATTTAGCGACCTGTAAGGCATGTAACAACGAGTCAACAACAAAATTGAGTGAGTTCACGGTTGGTTGATTAGTTTTAAGTGGTTTCTGAAAACGTGGTTTGACTTTCGTTGGCTTATTTGCCGTGGGGGTTACCCCTTAGTTGAAAGTATGTTTAACCAGTTCCTTTTATTACCCAATCCATACCCATGATCAGTGGGGGCTTCCCCATGTGAACTACTAGACGGTATGATATCGACTACTAACGAAAGTAAGTTGTGCCCTAAGTCAATGTCTATCAGCATTGACCCTTTGCCTTAGTCCATTAGTACACGCCCGATCGGACGACACGGTGTGAGGTTTGTTAAACCTAATAACGCTATTAACTAATGACCCGCTCGCCATCGGCCTCGGCGATTAAGTCGATATAAAATGAGGGACTTAATGATAGAGTTTTGTCTAGTAAGTTTTAAGGTTGTTGTCCTACCCAAGGAGGACGAACGTACGTAGTTCTACCCAAGGAGAATACGCAGGATTTATAGTGGCATCCTACCCAAGGAGGATGGCCGTACATATCCTACCCAAGGAGGATATGTAGATTCCGTTTTAGTTTATTAACCCATTCCCAAACCACCGGGAATCCCATGCCTTGTAGAAAGTGTGAACTCACCTTGGTTTGCTCGGTTAGATTCTCAAATATAGCTAACAGGCAAGGTCGGTCAATCACGTCCTAATATGATTACCAGTTAGTCATTTAATGGTTTTCAAATAGAGCACAAAGTTCCTACACGTATCTATCACATAACATGCATTACTTTAACGGTTTATGCCCATATAAACTTCCCATCTATTCCCGTTCATAAGCAAACATACGACATTGCACATAACACATATAACATGTTAGATCATCCTCAGATAACATACTCGACATTTAGACACGCAAATTACTACTTATGTCGTTTCAGCTTTAATATTCAAAACCGGGCTGTTTTCGGGCATTTTAATAAAATAGTTAACTTATTCCAAAAATTCCCAAATTTTTACAAAATGTCTTAAACGATCCAAATATTATTGTGTAAAAATATCGGGGTCCATTTCATTACCAATATTTTATAAAAAATCATTTTCCAGACTGAAATCAGATTTATCTTTTTCTAACTGCAGTCCACGGAATAATTTATTTAAAATTCATCGAGAGTCCGATTTACGAAATTCTAGTGAGAGAATTACAAATACATCGGTGGTCATCTACAGTACAAATTTCATGATCCGAGTCTACACAGAATTCAAGTTATGACTGAAAACAGAACGCATATTTTCAGCAGTAAAAATGCAGCTCTAGCTGCTGTTACAAAACGACACTTTAAAAATAGTAAACGAAGTCCAAAAATTATGATTCCAGTGCCATTAGAACCGTATTTCATAATACATAAATCTAGACTTCAGAAAATACATTTTTCGTTTAATTAAGGTCCGGTTACAGCCAACTGAAGTTGACTGTAATCACTAAACAACTTTCTGTTTTCAGTCTTTAATATTCTAAAGCGCGCTCGATTGACTCCGTTAACATGTTTAGCGATAAACAACGATACTTACAGAAGATTATAAGTCCTTCATATCAGCACATAATCATTATACACCAAACAACATAAGAACAACATGATTTAACCATATATTTTCTCTTTATCCACTCTTTACCCTTTATGTTCAAGACTTAGTTCATGTTCTTTAGTGTTTCTTAATATTTCACCATTCAATCATCTATTAACCACTAAAAATAAGAACAAGATGAAGTTTTTAAGTACTTACTACTAGCTCAAGGCTAGGGGAGAAACAAGGCATAAAAGTGGTGGATAAAAGAAAACTAGAGCGGTCCTTGAGCTTCCGAGTGCACCAAGCTTGTTTGTATGACCTCTTGCACCTTTGTATGTATGTAGAATGCTTGGATGGAAGCTTGATGGTGGTGATATGGTGGTGTTGGGTGGCGGCCGAAGGTGGGGAAGGAGAGGAAGAGAAGAAGTTTGTTGTTTGATGTTTGGAAGTGAGAAGTTGGAAGTCTTGTGGGTTAATTTATAAACCAAGTCCATCATAATCCAACATGTAATATGCTCCTTGATGTCCAACATTAGCAATTAAATAGTCAAAAAAATGTGAGGGTGTCCCCCACACCTTGTAACCGTCAATTAGGGGGGGGGGGGGTATGGGGTTGGGTTTCAAGTATTGGTTACTAGTTTAGTTACAACTCTAGTTAGGAGGTTAAGTGATAAAGTTAGTGTATTATGAGTGTTATATGATATAAGGTGTGTTAGGGTGTTCGGGGACCCTAACTAGCTCAGAAAAGTGAAAACAGTGTGTTTGGCAATATTTTTGTGTTCCGGGTAAAGTCCGGTTGTTCGGTTCGGTGTTGTTCCGTTAAAGTGCTTAATTAATCCGTAAAGTGTTCTATATATATATTTTTGTAATATTTTTAATTCTCAACACTTAGGAAAGCATAACGGACTATTTAGTAACTTTTCTGTACACTACTAGTATGTTAACAAGCACATGTAAGTATAACACAGAAATCAGAAAGCAGTTAAATGATTCATCACAGTCATCAAGCATTTTATTTATCATTAATAAATTGTACGGATTATGAGGGTTGTCACATTCTCCCCCTGTTAAGAAAATTTCCTCCCGAAATTTAGCACGTGGTTACTGAGGAAGCTAGTTATGTTGTGTTGGTTTCTTGGTTTTCCAGGGATGTCACATCATCCCCCTGTTGATTTGGAATTTCGTCCTGAAATTCTGCAGTAGCTTCAGTCTCAGTAGTGGTTGCACTTTTCTTAAACAGCTGGGGATACTTGAGTTTAATTTGGTCTTCTCGTTCCCAGGTATACTCTGGGCCACGACGGGAATCCCAACGGACTCGGGCAAGTGGTATCCTGGTACGCTTGAGGATCTTAACATCTCGATCCGTAATCTCTACCGGTTCTTCGACGAATCGCAGTTGGTCGTCGATTATGAGCTCCTTGAGAGGAACTATGAGGGTCTCATCTGACAGACACTTTTTCAGATTCGACACGTGGAATACGTTGTGAACTCCGCTGAGTTCTTCAGGTAGATTCAACCTGTAGGCCACCTTGCCAATTTTCTCAATGATTTCAAAGGGTCCAACGTATCGCGGGTTGAGTTTGCCTCTTTTGCCAAAACGAACTACACCTTTCCAAGGTGAGACTTTGAGTAGCACTCGATCCCCAACCTGAAACTCGAGTGGCGTTCTTCGCTTATTATCATAGCTTTTCTGACGGTCACGAGCTGCCGCCATTCGCTGTCGTATCTGAGCAATCTTCTCGGTTGTATCTACTGCCAGTTCTGGGCCAGTGATTTGGCTGTCACCGACTTCTGCCCAACAGAGAGGTGATCGGCACTTCCGTCCGTATAATGCCTCAAACGGAGCGGCCTGGATGCTGGTGTGGTAGCTGTTGTTATACGAAAACTCCACTAATGGAAGGTGCTTTTCCCAGCCATTACCAAAATCGATTACACACGCCCTAAGCATGTCTTCAAGGGTTTGGATGCTGCGTTCAGATTGCCCATCCGTCTGTGGATGATATGCTGTGCTCATGTCTAGACGTGAGCCGAAGGACTTGTGCATAGCTTGCCACAGTTCAGAAGTAAAACGCGAGTCACGATCAGATATAATAGAGGTTGGCACTCCGTGCCTTGATACTACTTCCTTTAGGTAAATGTCTGCTAGAGTAGAAAACTTATCCGTTTCCTTGATAGCCAGAAAATGTGCAGACTTGGTCAGTCGATCCACGATCACCCAAATGGTATCGTTTCCGCGTTGTGATCTCGGTAGGCCAGTAACGAAATCCATGGAAATTTGCTCCCATTTCCATTTAGGTATCTCTGGTTGTTGAAGTAGGCCTGATGGTTTCTGATATTCAGTCTTGACTCTCGCACAAGTCAAACATTTGCTGACGTAGGTTGCTATGCTGGTTTTCATACCAGGCCACCAGTCTGTAGTTTTGAGATCATGGTACATCTTATCCGAACCAGGATGTACCGAATAACGAGACTTATGTGCTTCATTCATCACAAGCTCGCGTAGGTCTCCATACAGTGGAACCCAGATGCGTCCGTTTACATAGTAGGCGCCGTTTTCTTTTTGTTCTAGCCGCTGCCTCGATCCTCGTAAGGACTCAGCCCTGATGTTCTCTGCTTTAAATGCTTCAAACTGAGCATCATGAATTTGAGCGGGAAGGTTGGATTGGATGGTAAGCTGTAAAGCACGTACACGCTTAGGTATAGTATCCTTTCGACTGAGGGCGTCGGCCACAACATTGACCTTGCACGGATGGTACTTGATCGCACATTCGTAATCATTCAAGAGTTCGACCCATCGGCGTTGTCGCATGTTTAACTCCTTTTGCTTGAAGATATGCTCGAGACTCCTATGATCGGTGTAAATGGTGCACTTGGTACCGTACAGGTAGTGTCTCCATATCTTAAGGGCGAAAACAACTGCTCCCAGCTCCAGATCGTGAGTAGTGTAATTTCTTTCGTGAACTTTGAGTTGGCATGATGCGTAGGCAATGACCTTGTCACGTTGCATCAACACGCAACCAAGTCCTTGGATGGAAGCATCGCAGTAAACCACAAAATCATTTGTGCCTTCGGGCAATGAGAGGATAGGCGCGCTACAAAGTCTATCTTTCAAGTGCTGAAATGCGGACTCCTGTGCATCACCCCAACGATAGGTGACACCCTTCCGAGTCAGTGAAGTGAGAGGTTGCGCAATCTTTGAGAAATCCTTGATAAACCTTCTGTAGTACCCTGCCAAACCCAAGAATTGGCGGATTTCTGTTGGTGTGCGGGGTGCAGGCCAGTTCTTGATCGAGTCTACCTTGGATGGATCAACATGAATCCCATCCTTGTTTACCACGTGGCCTAGGAAGTATACTTCACGAAGCCCGAAGTCACATTTCGAAAACTTGGCATACAACTGCTCTTTTCGAAGAAGTTCCAGCATAAGTCGTAGATGCTGCTCGTGTTCCTCCTGACTCTTAGAATAGATCAAGATGTCGTCGATGAACACTATGACAAACTTATCCAGGTAAAGCTTGCACACTCGGTTCATGAGATCCATGAAGACCGCTGGTGCATTCGTCAACCCGAAAGGCATGACCAGAAACTCGTAATGGCCGTAACGAGTTCTGAATGTTGTTTTGGAGACGTCCTCCTCTCAGACTCTCAGCTGATGATATCCTGATCTCAAATCAATCTTAGAGTAATAGCTCGACCCTTGCAACTGGTCGAACAAGTCGTCAATGCGTGGAAGAGGATAACGATTCTTCACGGTCACCTTGTTAAGTTCGCGATAGTCAATACACATTCTAAAGGTACCGTATTTCTTCTTCACAAACAAGACTGGAGCTCCCCAGAGCGAAGAGCTAGGACGTATGAAACCCTTTTCCAAGAGTTCTTGTAGTTGCGTAGACAGTTCTTCAAGTTCCGATGGAGCTAGACGATAAGGTGCACGAGCTATTGGTGCTGCTCCAAGAGCTAGCTCGATTTGGAATTCAACTTGACGATAAGGCAGAAGACCAGGTAATTCCTCAGGAAATACCTCGGGAAAATCGCGCACAATAGGAATGTCTTCAATTCTCTTCTCTTCCGTTGATGTGTCAGTAACGAGCGCTAGAATGGCAGTGTGGCCCTTTCGCAAACACTTCTGGGCCTTAAGGAAAGAGATCATGCCTACGACAGCACCACTCTTGTCGCCATGAATCACGAGGGGTTCTTCACCAGAACAAGGAATGCGGACGATTTTCTCCTTGCAAACAATCTCCGCTTGCTGATGAGATAACTAATCCATCCCAATAACAACATCAAAACTATCCAGAACGATAGGAATAAGATCGATAGAGAAGGTCTGACCAGCTAAGACGAGGTTACAACCTTTAACTACGTGTGTGGCTTCAAGACTTTTACCGTTAGCTAGTTCTACCGTGTGTTTGGTGTTCAGGAGTGTTGGAGTGCGCTTAAGCATTTGGCTAACTTTTAAGGACACATAACTAGTATCGGCACCCGAATCGAATAAAACAATAACAAAGAAGTCGTCCAGAAGAAACTTACCCATCACAACGTTGGGATCGTTCCTTGCATCACCCTGACCAATCACGAAGGCACGACCTCGGGCGCCATTGCCATTATTGTTACCCCCGTTGTTGCCTCCATTGTTGTTCCCGTTTCCTTGGTTGTTGTTGTTCTGATTCTGGTTCAGCTGAGGACAGTTCCTCTTAAAGTGGCCTTCAGCGCCACACTGAAAGCATCCTTTATTGCCCTGCTGTTGCTGCTGCTGGTGGTTCTGTGGAGCTTGTTGTTGTTGTTGGCGATTCTGATTCGCAGGACGCGGGCTCCTGCAATCTTTAGCTTCATGACCCAGCTTGTGACATCTCTGACAACGACCTTTGTTGCACTGCCCGCTGTGGTGCAAATTATATCGGTTGCACTTAGGGTGATTTCCCTTGTACCCACCCTAACCTTGATTCCCAGAAGACTGCTGACTGGGGCTCCTGTACTCGTCTGTCTTTCGATGCTGGGACTGAACTGAAGTTGAACCCTTACTGGAATTCCCATCCCATTTTCGCTTGTTTTCATTGGGAGCGTCAGTAGTAGCAGCACCAATACGCTTGGGCAGTTTGTTTTGTTCAACTGCTTGATCGGTGAGACGATGGGCCAACTTAATGATTTGCTGAATGGTACCCAGGTTAGCTGAAGTCACATGACTTTGAATCTCTGGTACAAGGCCCTTGAGGTACAGCTCAATACGTTTGATGGGAAGGTCCACCATAGTGGGACACAAGATGGCCAGCTCGTTTGACCTCTTAGTATACGCCTCAATCTCAGACCCCGTCATCTTCAGATTGAAAAATTCCACCTCTAGCTTGTGGATGTCATCCCGACTACAGTACTCCTCTTTAATCAGTTCTTTGAACCCATTCCAGGGGGTGGCATTAGCAACTGCCAGCCCTAGTAGTTGAACCTGTGCTTTCCACCAGGTTAACGCAGCACCTTCAAGTGTTCCGGAAGCATATTTCACCCTACAATCTTCAGGGCATTCACACATCTCGAAGACAGACTCAAGCTTCTCGAACCAGTGTAGAAGGCCTACAGCTCCTTCTGTGCCACTGAAAGTAGTAGGTCGGCAGTCCATGAACATTTTGAATGTACATACGGGAGGCTGAGCATGTGGACCTGTTGCGCGAGAATAAAAGACAAGGTTAAGCATGAGGGTTGGTTTGCGAAGGTAGGATCTAAATATCCTAAGATGGGTTGATATGGCAGGTTATACCTCCTGCAGGGTTAGCTGCGAGTGCCTCAGCAACTCGTTCATTGATCAAAGCCGTCAACTGGGCTTGAGTTAGGTTGATACGTCCTCCGCGTCCGTTCATGATCTTCACAATGAAGCAACATAAGTGAGAAAAGTGTCGCGAAAGTGCGTAAGTGTGGGACGACAGGAGAGAGTAAGCACACAAGGTCCAAATAGCAATTATCACGTTAACTAATGCACAGTGTGAACTATCTAATAGACAATATAACATAAATCATACCACCTATTGTGTCGAGTCTTGCACGTGGAGCGAAGCGTCGTTGTGGATCGTTGAGCACTGTACAGGTTATAGTCTGGTTTTATCAAAAAGCCTTTCCCTTTTTAAAACCAAGTTCACTATAACCAATGGCTCTGATACCAATCTGTCACACCCCCAAAATCCACCATGTGGAGTATCACCGCTTGGAGGCGTGACATGACCAGGATCGAGCCACCAATCATATTGAACAACACAATTAAGTAAATAATACCAACCACAATACGATTGGTGACAAAAAGAAAGTAAACCGACATTAAGTTAACCAAGTTTAGATTTAAACAGCAGAATCATAAAACGTGAAACCAAAACATAAGTTCCATAGTTCATAAGTTTAAAGTTCAAAACGTAAGTTTAAATAGATTCATATGGATTAAATATTAAGCACGGGACATAACAATCCATATCCCACAACAACCTTCTCCTCGTGCAAGCTCCAAAAGCATTTAGCGACCTATAAGGCATGTAACAACGAGTCAACAACAAAATTGAGTGAGTTCACGGTTGGTTGATTAGTTTTAAGTTGTTTCTGAAAACGTGGTTTGAATTTCGTTGGCTTATTTTCCGTGGGGGTTACCCCTTAGTTGAAAGTATGTTTAACCAGTTCCTTTTATTACCCAATCCATACCCATGATCAGTGGGGGCTTCCCCATGTGAACTACTAGACGGTATGATATCGACTACTAACGAAAGTAAGTTGTGCCCTAAGTCAATGTCTATCAGCATTAACCCTTTGCCTTAGTCCATTAGTACACGCCTGTTCGGACGACACGGTGTGAGGTTTGTTAAACCTAATAGCGCTATTAACTAATGACCCGCTCGCCATCGGCCTCGGCGATTAAGTCGATATAAAATGAGGGACTTAATGATAGAGTTTTGTCTAGTAAGTTTTAAGGTTGTTGTCCTACCCAAGGAGGACGAACGTACGTAGTTCTACCCAAGGAGAATACGCAGGATTTATAGTGGCATCCTACCCAAGGAGGATGGCCGTACATATCCTACCCAAGGAGGATATGTAGATTCCGTTTTAGTTTATTAACCCATTCTCAAACCACCGGGAATCCCATGCCTTGTAGAAAGTGTGAACTCACCTTGGTTTGCTCGGTTAGATTCTCAAATATAGCTAACAGGCAAGGTCGGTCAATCACGTCCTAATATGATTACCAGTTAGTCATTTAATGGTTTTCAAATAGAGCACAAAGTTCCTACACGTATCTATCACATAACATGCATTACTTTAACGGTTTATGCCCATATAAACTTCCCATCTATTCCCGTTCATAAGAAAACATACGACATTGCACATAACACATATAACATGTTAGATCATCCTCAGATAACATACTCGACATTTAGACACGCAAATTACTACTTATGTCGTTTCAGCTTTAATATTCAAAACCGGGCTGTTTTCGGGCATTTTAATAAAATAGTTAACTTATTCCAAAAATTCCCAAATTTTTACAGAATGTCTTAAACGATCAAATATTATTGTGTAAAAATATCGGGGTCCATTTCATTACCAATATTTATAAAAAGTCATTTTCCGGACTGAAATCAGATTTATCTTTTTCTGACTGCAGTCCACGGAATAATTTATTTAAAATTCATCGAGAGTCCGATTTATGAAATTCCAGTGAGAGAATTACAAATACATCGGTGGTCATCTACAGTACAAATTTCATGATCTGACTCTACACAGAATTCAAGTTATGACTGAAAACAGAACGCATATTTTCAGCAGTAAAAATGCAGCTCTAGCTGCTGTTACAAAACGACACTTTAAAAATAGTAAACGAAGTCCAAAAATTATGATTCCAGTGCCATTAGAACCGTATTTCATAATACATAAATCTAGACTTCAGAAAATACATTTTTCGTTTTATTAAGGTCCGGTTACAGCCAACTGAAGTTGGTTGTAATCACTAAACAGCTTTCTGTTTTCAGTCTTTAATATTCTAAAGCGCGCTCGATTGACTCCGTTAACATGTTTAGCGATAAACAACGATACTTACAGCAGATTATAAGTCCTTCATATCAGCACATAATCATTATACACCAAACAACACAAGAACAACATGATTTAACCATATATCTACTCTTTATCCACTCTTTACCCTTTATGTTCAAGACTTAGTTCATGTTCTTTAGTGTTTCTTAATATTTCACCATTAAATCATCTATTAACCACTAAAAATAAGAACATGATGAAGTTTTTAAGCACTTACTACTAGCTCAAGGCTAGGGGAGAAACAAGGCGTAAAAGTGGTGGATAAAAGAAAACTAGAGCGGTCCTTGAGCTTCCGAGTGCACCAAGCTTGTTTGTATGACCTCTTACACCTTTGTATGTATGTAGAATGCTTGGATGGAAGCTTGATGGTGGTGATATGGTGGTGTTGGGTGGCGGCCGAAGGTAGGGAAGGAGAGGAAGAGAAGAAGTTTGTTGTTTGGAAGTGAGAAGTTGGAAGTCTTGTGGGTTAATTTATAAACCAAGTCCATCATAATCCAACATGTAATATGCTCCTTGATGTCTAACATTAGCAATTAAATAATCAAAAGAAATGTGAGGGTGTCCCCCACACCTTGTAACCGTCAATTAGGGGGGGGGGTATGGTGTTGGGTTTCAAGTATTGGTTACTAGTTTAGTTACAACTCTAGTTTGGAGGTTAAGTGATAAAGTTAGTGTATTATGAGTGTTATATGATATAAGGTGTTTTAGGGTGTTCGGGGACCCTAACTAGCTCAGAAAAGTGAAAACAGTGTGTTTGGCGATATTTTTGTGTTCCGGGTAAAGTCCGGTTGTTCGGTTCTGTGTTGTTCCGTTAAAGTGCTTAATTAATCCGTAAAGTGTTCTATATATATATTTTTGTAACATTTTTAATTCTCAACACTTAGGAAAGCATAACGGACTATTTAATAACTTTTATGTACACTACTAGTATATTAACAAGCACATGTAAGTATAACACAGAAATCAGAAAACAGTTAAATGATTCAGCACAGTCATCAAGCATTTTATTTATCATTAATAAATTGTACGGATTATGAGGCTTGTCACAGAAACGATGTAATATTCCGTAAAATTCTCTATATAAACGACACTAATTTCATTCATTTTCATTCAATTTCTATTCGTTTCTTCTATTTTTCTCTGTATTCAAATTATTTACGCTATAATGTCGGGTTGGGGTGACTTTTTTAATGTGTTTGATAACGAGGCGAATCAGGGGAGTAATGATAACAATGAAGATAACAACACGGGCATGTTTGATCTGAATGCTCCGTTCGATCCCATTCTTGCGTCTGATGCAGGTCAGGATACTTGGGGTTTGGATGCCTTTCCGCCTAATTATGCTGGTTATTATCCATCGCAACACCCGGTTAATTTTGAAGCCCCTCCTGTTAGTGTTGGACCGTCGATTGATAGTTCTCATTCTCCTCCCATAAGTTGTGGACCGGCCGATGGTCCAAATGTTGAACAGGAACGTAGTGAGTTTCAAAACAAACAGGTATAACATTTAATTATAGGTTTATTTGTTGTACGTTAACTATTTTAGTGTTTTTACGTTTGATGTTGTTTTTATTAAAATCTTAGATTAGGGTTGCTCAACAGGTCGTGTTCGCGGGTTAGTGGGTTCAACCCGACCTGAACCTGAAAATTTTACACAAACCCGAACCCGACCCGAACCCGAAAATCGTATCATACATAAGAACCCGAACACGACCCGAAGTTTCATGGGTTAACCCGAACACGACCCATTAAACCCAAATTTTTTTATTTTTTTCTGAAATTAATATATTAAAGTTAAAATTTACTTAAAAAACACAAATATATATATATATATATATATATAATATCATATTTAAGTTATAAAATCTATGTTAATTTCTCTTTTTAACTTATAATCATGGCATAAAAATACGCACCCCATTTAATTTATGACATAAAATATATTGTAAAAAAAATATAATATAGTATAAATGTGTAACGGGTCAACCCGCCATCCCGACCTGTTGACCCGAACCCGACCCGTTAACCCAAACGGGTTCGCAGGTTCAACCTGAAACTGACCCGAACCCGTTTATACTAAAACTAAACCGATGGGTTAATCATTTGAGTTTATCATTAATTGACACATATAAGTGTTTTCGTTAGAAATTCGCTAGCATGGATGAATTGGTAGAGTGGTGTAGAGACGTCGGACGCGTAAATGGCTACGCCCTCGTCACCAAACCCACCATCTACGATAAACCCCCTAGCGGTTTGCCGGTAAAAATTTGGCTTAGGTGCGATTGTGCCGGCAAGTACAAATCAACAGCCACGGTCAGACGCATCGGGACTAGGAAAACCGGTTGCAAGTTCCAACTGATCGGGACGTATAGAAAGAGGTTAGGTTATTGGGATCTAAGGGTTGAGGAAGCTAAACATAACCACGAACCATTTCTGTATCCATAGGGTCATCCGTCCCTAATGAGGCTGACTCCATCGGAAGAGAGCACGGTGGAGCAAATGACGCATCAGAACATAAAACCACGAGACATTCTTGCTGCCATTAAAGAACAGAACCCCCATAATGTCTCAACAAGAAACACCATATACAACGCTCGGGCCAAATTGGGTCGAATGGAACAAGTCGGCGAGACTCCAATGCAGATACTTTTCGACCGGTTGGAGAAGGTTAGGTTTGTTTTTTACCAAAGAACATCTCAAAACGGCGAACGGGTCGAGGATGTTTTCTTCATCCACCCGGAGTCGAACATGTTGTGGCGCGCCTTCCCGCATGTGTTGCTTATAGACTCCACCTACAAGACGAATCGGTACAAAATGCCGCTAGTCCAGATTATCGGTGTTACATCCACGTTGATGTCGTTTTGCATTGCTCATGCGTTCGTAAGCAACGAGAAACAGGAAAACTTCACATTGGTTCTACAGAGGTTGAAACACTCATTAGAAAGTGTTATGGAACCCCGTGTAATAGTAACAGATAGAGATCGCGCCCTAATGAACGCATGTGCAAACGTGTTTCCCAGGGCTAGACATTCATTGTGTAGGTGGCACATTGATGTGGAAAAAGTAGTTCAACTAAATAAACTAAAATTACCCTAAATTAAGACTCAAGTAATAAAAATCTAGACTTTCTAATTTGACTAAACTACTCACCGGCAAGTGAACCGGTCGACTCTAGCACAGAAAAGTAAGTCCGGATGTCGAACCCACAAGGACTCTAATGAATTACGTTAACGACTCTATTTAGACTAGACACTGACACGACTTAATAATTATTGTGTTTTAAGGGGGGGGGGGGGTTACTAAAATCCTAAAATTGCAATTAAAATGAAATTAAGACTAAGACACGATCGAAGACTAACATTTGATTCAGATGAGATTAACGACTACCTAGACTCGAATCCAGTTTGACTGGGAATGAACTTTGTAACATCCCGAAAATATAAATTCATAAAATTTGCAATTTTATTTGTAAATAAATTAGCAAAACAAACTAACTAGGGGTGACACTAACCTAGTTAGATAATGACTAGAAGGTAGTTAAAGGACAAAAAGGGAACTAAAGGAAACTAGAGGGGCCAAAAGTGTTTGTCTTGAAACAAGTTTTAAAATAAAACATTTAATTAAAACACAAACACTCCTGGAGGAGTGTCTGAGTTCGATCAAAGCAGGGGGAGGGCGACCAAGCTTGCCAAAAACCCTAAATCCCACAAAACACTTAAATTAAAGGTTCAAATCTGGTCCAAATCGAAATCCGAGTTGAGATTAGTGATCCCCATCACAAGGGGGTTGTAAGGTATGTAAAATTCTATGAAAATTCTCTGTTTGAAATTCTTATGAATTTGGGAGATTCAAAGTTTGATGATGCATGTTTGTGATTTGATTAGTTTAGGGATGATATAGTGTCTAGAGGTAAAACCTAGACAACTACATGTGAAATTATGTCCAAATTCAGGAAATTCCATGAACACATTGAAGATGGGTTATGGGTTTTACTAGATAATGATGAACACTAGGGTTAGAATGATTATTCTAGTGTAATTTGATCATAGAAAGTGATTTCAGAAAAGTATGATGTTTAAACGCTATATGAAAGCTTTATTGGAGTTAAGTTTAGCTAAATAGCAAGCCATGAACTTGAATATGAATGATATAAAATTCCGCCCTTATAGTGTTTGTGAAAATGCCTCAAAGAAGGCTTAAAACTGAAATTCAAAGTTGAAACGCATAATTTTGATGTTTCAGTGTATTACACGATATATGGTTTAAAGGGAGTTCTAAACATGATATAAATGGACTCTATAGGAAAGGACGTAGGAGCGTCAAGCGCGCAAGCAGGAGGCGAATCGTGTTTGAAGGGCTTACTTTGAAGGTATGTAACTTGATTCGTTACATGTGGGTAAATTTCGATATTTAGCATATATGTAGTTGGATTGTGTATTAAAAGTTGAGTTGGATTAAAGCGATGATATTCGCTATGTCTAATAATAGACCAATAATCTGGTTAGACCTCATTGGTAGTCATCAAAAGGGAGGATTCCTTAGATGAGCCAAACTGGTCGAACGATCAAATAAGGCATGGTAATACATAGTAGTATGGTTACTCGGTCTTGCTATTATTGACAAATGACATATTAGGATACGAGGATTTAACATGTCGGGTTGTATGAATGAAATTCGAGAAATTGGTCCAAGTAAATAAACAAATCAAACAAAAGCATAACATTCCAGAGTCTACCGTAAATTACGGTACATACCGTAATTTACGGTAGACAACAAATGGTTACGGTGGGTTTCCCCTGTGTTACGGTGGAACCAGAAATTCCCAGAAGCTACCGTAACTTACGGTATCTACCGTAAGTTACGGTAGAGCTTTAGAAATTATGATGAATTTTGCATTTCTTTGTTAAATCGAATCCGTTTTAGACGTAGTTTCAAATATGTATTATTTCTAAGTATTCTAACACTAATGTTTAATGTAAACATTCCAGTTTTTAGGTATCCAAGGACTACGGATGACGGTCAAGCTAGCTTTTGAAGAACCGAACACAAACTTTTGAAGCTTCCGCGTAAATTAACTCTGTTTAAACAATATTATGATGTAAACAGTTTGTTAAACATCTTATGGATCTTTTAATTTGTCGGTAAATAACTAATGTTTGTTACCTTAGAACTTGGTTCTTGAAACTAAGGTTTTAAATTAGATATTTTTTTTATAAAATCTTATGAATTATTACTAAATTCGGGTAGAAATTTTAAGGGTGTTACAAGTTGGTAATCAGAGCTTAAGGTTGTCAACAAGTGTTCGGTTCAAGCTTGATCAATCGTTCGGTAAGAATTAACTTATTATGTTAACAAATTATGTCTTATGTAAGAATGAGAAAGGAAATTGATGTGCATGGGAAGAGCGTGTTAACACACTCAACCCGGAAAGTGCACCAAATGAGAACGGTTAAAGCAAGTTAGGAACTTGGCTAAACCGAAACAAATGAAGTAACGTTATAAATGAAATGTTTAACATTTAATGTAAACATTTCAGTTTCAAGATGTCTGATGGAAACGATGATAATCCGGCGCAAACAAGCACCGAACAAATGAAAGAGATAATTGCCGAAGAAGTAGGCAAGGCAATTGAAGGTAGTCTATCTGGGTTTATAGACAAAATTCAAAGCACGGTGTTGTCGCTTGTCGAAGAGCGAGTTAAAAAGGTTGGAGGATAGTGTCAACCTTATGAAAGATAAAACGGGAGAACGTAAAGGGTGCTCATATAAAGAATTTATGGCGTGCAAACCGCCAATCTATAACGGGGAAGTTGACCCGATAATCTGCCAAAGATGGATAAGTGACGTAGAAGGAGTGTTTGAACGAACCCACTGTGACGTAGGTGACTTTGTTGCTTACGGAACGGGTCAATTGAGAAATCAAGCCAAGGATTGGTGGGACAACAAAAAGAAGGAAATGGGAGCCAAAGCGGCAAGGGTCAAGACTTGGGATGAGTTTAAGGTGTCGTTCCTTAAACACCATAGTCCCAAAGTAGTTATCAACAGGATTAAAGAGGAATTTATCCAGTTAAGACAAAAGGGAGAATCAATTGATAAGATCACGGGCATCTTCATGGATAAGCTGAGATTTTGTGACGAGTTAGTCACCACTGAAGAGCAGAAGATATACTACTATTACAACATGCTGAGTGCTGAATACCGGGAGTTTATGACTCCCTCAAAATATGAAACTCTCACAGAAATCATCAACACCGCCCGGGAGCGGGAAATCGAGTTAAAGAAACAAGTTGAAAGGGGTGAGCGAAGGGCACAGGATGTGAATCCAAGCCCTACAAAGAAAGCTAGAACTGCTGAATCGGGGAAGAAAGTGGAGGCTAAAGGCGGGTCGCCAAGTTGCAAAGTATGTGGAAAGGGGCACAAAGGTGAGTGCCGCTTCAAAGATAAGCCGTGTCCGGTATGTGGGAAGATGGGGCACACTGCATCGCTATGTCCCGGAAAAGTTTCCGTTTGTTACAAGTGTTATCAACCCGGCCACAAAAAGTCTGAATGCCCCGAGTTGGTTGGAAAGAGAGACACAAAAGAGTCTCCAGCAGAAGCTCCCAAAGCGAAGGCTAGGTCCTTCCAACTTACCACGGCTGAAGCAAAAACAGAACCCGATGTGGTCTCAGGTATATTCACAATTAACTCAATTCCAGCACGTGTATTGTTTGATACGGGTGCGAATAAATCCTTCATTTCGCATGGATTTATTCGACATCCTTCATTTGTATTGACGAAATTATATGTGCCCTTAGAAGTTGAAATAGGGGACAACAAAAGTTTTATAGTTTGTGATGTTTGTCGAGGCTGCAAATTAAACATAGACGATGAGGAATACTTGATAGACCTAATCCCGATGTCAATGGGGGAATTTCAAGTAGTCGTTGGGATGGATTGGCTATCTCAGCACCATGCGAAGGTTGTGTGTTTTCGTAAGGAGATAAAGCTAATATCTCCAAGCGGGAAACACGTCACTATATATGGCGAAAAAGGAGGCAACCCTATAGTATGCTCAATGATGAAAGCTCACAAGCTTATGAAGGGAGGATGCAAGGCATTCATGATATACGCGAATGAGCCCGAGAAAGGATCACGGAAGATTGAAGACGTACCAGTAGTACGAGACTATGAAGATGTGTTTCCGGAGGATTTACCGGGGATATCGCCTGAACGGGAAGTAGAGTTCGGGATCGAATTGATTCCGGGCGCAAAAACCGTAGCAAAAGCACCGTACCGACTCGCACCGTCGGAATTACAAGAGTTGATGTCCCAAATTCAAGACCTGCTTGACAAAGCATTTATAAGGCCGAGTGTGTCTTCTTTGGGCGCACCGGTACTGTTCGTGAAAAAGAAAGACGGAAGCATGAGGATGTGTATCGATTACCGGGAGTTAAACAAACTCACGGTAAAGAACCGATACCCGCTTCCGAGGATAGATGATTTATTCGACCAATTACAAGGTGTGAACTGGTTTTCAAAAATTGACCTTAGATCGGGGTATCACGAACTAAAGGTCAAGGAGGAAGATGTGCCAAAGACGGCTTTCCGCACGAGATACGGACATTATGAATTCCTCGTGATGTCATTTGGGCTAACAAATGCACCCGCGGCTTTCATGGACCTCATGAACCGGGTTTGCAAGCCAATGTTGTATAAGTCGGTCATCGTGTTTATCGATGATATCTTGGTGTATTCGAAAAGCAAAGCTGAACACGCACACCATTTACAAGAAGTGTTAGAGACACTTAGACAAGAAAGGCTGTATGCGAAATTCTCTAAGTGTGCCTTTTGGTTACGAGAGGTACAATTTCTTGGCCACATCATAAGTGCCGACGGAGTATTGGTGGATCCATCAAAGATAGAGGCCGTGTCAAAATGGAATCCCCCAAAGAACCCTTCGGAAATTAGAAGCTTTTTGGGGCTTGCGGGATACTATAGGAGATTCATTCAAGATTTCTCCAAAATTGCGTCACCGCTAACAAAACTAACCCGGAAGGAAGAAAAGTTCATTTGGGGTGTAGATCAAGAAAGAGCGTTGCAAACGCTAAAAGAGAAGTTGACTCAAGCTCCGGTACTGACATTGCCAGACGGGGTCGAAGACTTGGTGGTTTATTCAGATGCTTCACTATCGGGACTCGGATGCGTTTTGATGCAACGGGGCAAAGTTATAGCTTATGCCTCGAGACAATTGAAGATACACGAGAAGAAATACCCCACGCACGATCTCGAGTTGGCTGCAGTGGTATTTGCATTAAAAATATGGAGGCACTACTTATATGGGGTAAAGTGCACCATATTCACCGATCACAAGAGTTTGAAATACTTCTTCGATCAGAAGCAGTTAAATATGCGACAAAGGCGATGGTTAGAAACGGTGAAAGATTTCGACTGTGAAATACATTATCACCCCGGAAGGGCAAACGTGGTGGCGGATGCCCTAAGCAGAAAGACAGATTATGTTCCGATATGAGTACGATCATTGCAACTCATTGTGACTTCGGGCTTACTTGAACGAATCCGAGAAGCACAAGATGAAGCAGTAAAGACGGAAAACTGGAGAAAGGAAAGGATTGTTGGCCAAATTAAAGATCTCGAAGTAGGCAACCACGGTTTGAAAACACGTTTCAACAGAATTTGGGTTCCTAACACATGTGGAGTTAAAAAGCTTTTACTCGATGAGGCTCATAAGTCCCGTTATTCCATACATCCGGGGGTGACCAAAATGTATAACGACTTAAAGCAAAACTATTGGTGGCCCGGAATGAAAAGAGATGTGGTGAAGTACGTGGAAAAATGCTTGACATGTTTACAAGTCAAGGCGGAGCATCAAAAACCATATGGTAAACTTCAGCCGTTGGAAATTCCGGTTTGGAAATGGGAACATATTACGATGGACCTATTAACCAAACTACCAAAGACAAACCGCGGTTTCGATGCCATATGGGTAGTGGTGGATAGATTGACGAAAAGTGCTCACTTTATTCCGATTTGTGAGACTTATACGTCAGAAAAGATGTCAGAAGTTTACACCAATGAGATAATAGCACATCATGGAGTACCGGTATCCATCGTGTCTGATAGGGATACCCGGTTCACTTCAAATTTCTGGCGAGATTTTCAAGAGCAAATGGGAACCAAATTGTTCATTAGCACTGCGTACCATCCTTAAACAGATGGACAGAGTGAAAGAACAATACAAACATTGGAGGACATGCTACGGGCGTGTATAATCGACTTTGGATGAAGTTGGGATGTTTACCTACCATTAGTTGAATTTTCGTATAACAACAGCTACCATGCTAGTATTAAGATGGCACCGTACGAAATGCTCTATGGTAGGAAATGCCGAACCCCGGTATGTTGGGGTGAAGTGGGTCCACGTGAACTCGCTCACCAAGATATAGTACGAGCCACTAATGAGAAGATTGATGTGGTTCGGGTACACTTGAAAGCGGCCCAAGATAGACAAAAGGCTTATGCTGACAAAAGGAACAGGCCAATCGAATTCCAGGTTGGCGACAAGGTTATGCTCAAAGTATCTCCGTGGAAGGGGGTTATCAGGTTTAGAAAAAGAGGAAAATTAAGCCCGCGGTTTATAGGGCCGTTTGTGATCATAGAACGTGTAGGAAAGGTAGCTTACCGCCTTGAACTACCGGAGGCACTAAGCGGAATTCATAGCACATTTCATGTGTCACATCTTCGGAAGTGTCTAGCGGATGAGACAACTTATATTCACTACAATGATATCGAAGTGGATGATCGAGTGAATTATATCGTAAAGCCCATAGAAGTTTTAGATCGAAAGACTAAACACTTGCGAAATAAACAAATCGATCAAGTCAAGATCAAGTGGGAGCATAGGAAAGGGTCGGACACTACATGGGAGTCCGAAGAAGAGATGCGACGTCTCTATCCTACACTATTCGGTACGTACTTTGGTTTCGGGGACGAAACCCTTTTAAGGGGGATGGACTTGTAACATCCCGAAAATATAAATTCATAAAATTTGCAATTTTATTTGTAAATAAATTAGCAAAACAAACTAACTAGGGGTGACACTAACCTAGTTAGATAATGACTAGAAGGTAGTTAAAGGACAAAAAGGGAACTAAAGGAAACTAGAGGGGCCAAAAGTGTTTGTCTTGAAACAAGTTTTAAAATAAAACATTTAATTAAAACACAAACACTCCTGGAGGAGTGTCTGAGTTCGATCAAAGCAGGGGGAGGGCGACCAAGCTTGCCAAAAACCCTAAATCCCACAAAACACTTAAATTAAAGGTTCAAATCTAGTCCAAATCGAAATCCGAGTTGAGATTAGTGATCCCCATCACAAGGGGGTTGTAAGGTATGTAAAATTCTATGAAAATTCTCTGTTTGAAATTCTTATGAATTTGGGAGATTCAAAGTTTGATGATGCATGTTTGTGATTTGATTAGTTTAGGGATGATATATTGTCTAGAGGTAAAACCTAGACAACTACATGTGAAATTATGTCCAAATTCAGGAAATTCCATGAACACATTGAAGATGGGTTATGGGTTTTACTAGATAATGATGAACACTAGGGTTAGAATGATTATTCTAGTGTAATTTGATCATAGAAAGTGATTTCAGAAAAGTATGATGTTTAAACGCTATATGAAAGCTTTATTGGAGTTAAGTTTAGCTAAATAGCAAGCCATGAACTTGAATATGAATGATATAAAATTCCGCCCTTATAGTGTTTGTGAAAATGCCTCAAAGAAGGCTTAAAACTGAAATTCAAAGTTGAAACGCATAATTTTGATGTTTCAGTGTATTACACGATATATGGTTTAAAGGGAGTTCTAAACATGATATAAATGGACTCTATAGGAAAGGACGCAGGAGCGTCAAGCGCGCAAGCAGGAGGCGAATCGCGTTTGAAGGGCTTACTTTGAAGGTATGTAACTTGATTCGTTACATGTGGGTAAATTTCGATATTTAGCATATATGTAGTTGGATTGTGTATTAAAAGTTGAGTTGGATTAAAGCGATGATATTCGCTATGTCTAATAATAGACCAATAATCTGGTTAGACCTCATTGGTAGTCATCAAAAGGGAGGATTCCTTAGATGAGCCAAACGGGTCGAACGATCAAATAAGGCATGGTAATACATAGTAGTATGGTTACTCGGTCTTGCTATTATTGACAAATGACATATTAGGATACGAGGATTTAACATGTCGGGTTGTATGAATGAAATCCGAGAAATTGGTCCAAGTAAATAAACAAATCAAACAAAAGCATAACATTCCAGAGTCTACCGTAAATTACGGTACATACCGTAATTTACGGTAGACAACAAATGGTTACGGTGGGTTTCCCCTGTGTTACGGTGGAACCAGAAATTCCCAGAAGCTACCGTAACTTACGGTATCTACCGTAAGTTACGGTAGAGCTTTAGAAATTATGATGAATTTTGTATTTCTTTGTTAAATCGAATCCGTTTTAGACGTAGTTTCGAATATGTATTATTTCTAAGTATTCTAACACTAATGTTTAATGTAAACATTTCAGTTTTTAGGTATCCAAGGACTACGGATGACGGTCAAGCTAGCTTTTGAAGAACCGAACACAAACTTTTGAAGCTTCCGCGTAAATTAACTCTGTTTAAACAATATTATGATGTAAACAGTTTGTTAAACATCTTATGGATCTTTTAATTAGTCGGTAGATAACTAATGTTTGTTACCTTAGAACTTGGTTCTTGAAACTAAGGTTTTAAATTAGATATTTTTTTTATAAAATCTTATGAATTATTACTAAATTCGAGTAGAAATTTTAAGGGTGTTACAAACTTCTAACGGTATTATTGTTGTATGGAGCCGGGATCGTAAAATACTAAACCTTAAGGTATTTCAATGCTAAGACTTCCCGACCCTTCTCAGGAAGAAACTCAGGAAACCCTACAAGGCTGTTATGAACACCGACTGTTAGACTTCCTCTCAGTCCTCTAACGACTCTAAAAGTGCCCTAATACGACTATCTACCTCTCAGCGCGATAATCTAAGGCAATTCTAGGTTCTAACTTGGTTTACTAGACACAAATGCAATTAGGGAACTAAGATTGACTTCTCTCAAAACCTATCTTATATATATACTGCACCGCGACCTAATAACTAACTCGAGCCTCTCAGCGACAAGTTAAGCAGAATATTTAATTCTAATTGTATCTTAATTACTGTTTCTAAGGTTATTGGCCAATTTACCCAACGATTACCCGAACCCGCAAAGATGCAAATAATCAACACAAATTTATTATGTGAAAGACATTCACCAAAATCTATGTGAAACAGAAAATAATCAACAACCAAAAGTAAATACGCATATTCACCAAATCAGAAATTCTAGAACACTTTACTTTCAGAAATCAATCCATAATCAAACAATAATAACCGTTAAAAGATCCAAACTTTAATCAAACCATCATCTTGTCTAGGTAGTATCTAAGGTTTAGCAAAGAAACATGTTGTCTAAAACAAATAAATCAAGTTTAAAACAAGAATTCATTGGAAAATATTGAAAACACGAAATTAAAGAAAACCGGGAGATAAAACCCGAACAATCTTCACTTCCACGCTCCAAGCTTCAACCAATTGATTCCCGCAAGCTAAAACACTCCAAAATACGTGAAATCTGCTCCAAAATCGCCTTAGGGTTTTCTTCGTTCGTAAGATAATCCTTAATGATCATTAACTCATGATTATATATGAAACCCTAGCCATAAACACCTAATTTCGTCAGCCAACCCGTGGTGTAGCGCGACGGGGTCTTCCCTTTATGCTGGTGCTACACCAGCACCTCTAATATCAGATTTTTTTGTTGATTGTTGGTGGTGTAGCGTGAGCAACTGACCTCCTACCCGTGGTGCTACACCACAGGTGTTTTTTCACAGCAACTTGCATCCTGAAATCAACTTTCACTCCCAAAAGCTTTCAAGAATTATTCTAACTCTTTGTGACTTGTTCCAAGATGTAATGCTTCAGCAATATAGCTCGTTTCCACTCAATTTTCAGCCACGTAACGTATCAAAACCTGGAAAAACGAACTTGATCAATAGCACGTAATTCTAAATAAAACTAAACTATAAATAATGATAAAATGTACAAACTATACACGAATAAAGGATGTATTTTGCAATACATCAAATATCCCCACACTTGCTCTTTTTTCGTCCTTGAAAAAGAATTGTGCAATGGAATCAGAGACGAACAATCACTTGGGTCAAGAATTAGTTATATCTTATTAAAAACCAAGGCTTACGTTAGTCGCGATTGCGAATATACTTATCCCTTTAAACCCGAATCCAATCCTAAGCCCTTATCATGTAAATTTAATTCAAGTGCGGTCAATCCACCTAGGGTCTCACACTAGAATTTACGGTCTACCTACTCCCACCTCAAGCTTATAGGACTAAGAGAACGATCACTGGACCAATTCCCAACCGTCTTATATCAAAACCAAGAGAGTTTACAATCAAAATTTTTTCTTTTTCCATTTTTTTTCACTTTTTCTCTCTTTTTTTTTCATTCGTGAGTCTAGACGATGCTTTCCCTAACCAAGAGGCAATCCGGCTGTAGAGTCGCTATCCCCAACCACATATTACTTAGGTTTCGATACTTTTTTTTTCTTTTCTTTGCTTTGCACAGTCGATTTCACACACCCTAGCGGTAATCTTGCTGTAGAGTCGCTATCCCCAGCTCAGACTACATAGGAATGCATTACTTTCATTTAGTTTCTAGCTCACTTTTTATTCTATTTTTTTTCCGCATGATCACAAACTCTAACCGTTTTAACTTATAACGGTGCCCCTTATACTATTATTGGCAGTTTTAATTTCCCATATCTCCCAGGCGAAAACCCACTAGCAGACCGACAATTAAGGTATATTAGGTCAAAGGGACTTAAAACCAAACCCGGGCCTATCCACATATCCCTAACTAGACGCAAGCTCGATTTATTTTAATCTCATATTATATTATTCGAACCCAAGCAAAATTTCATCTTTTCTATCATTTTCCGTTTTATTTGCAAACTTCTCATATCGAAAGACATTTTTCTGATTTTTCAATTTTTTTGGATTTTCAAATTTTTTAATTTTTTTTTATTTTTCAAAAAAAGACTCGATTATTTACATGTATCCCATCCCCACACTTGAAGATTGCATTGTCCCTAATGCAAGAATGGAAATACGACTCACTACCTAAACAACTACTAAACTACTAAATAACTACTAAAGAAATAACGACTAACGACGAAATAAATAAATAAATAAAATACAACAACAAAAAGGGAAACAACTTAGCTGATATGTGAGACTGTCAAAGTGCCAGTCATTTCCACATAAGCCCTCCAATTCGAAACGCGCTCAGCAAACAACTCTAACCTCGGACACACGAACGAAAGCGGCTAACACAATCAACCTATCTGAATAAAACAAACTACCAAAACATATGATCACATATATCCATCAAAATCATCAGTAGTTCATCAGTTCCAACATATCAACCAACCCATCCACCCTAACCAACCTGTTTAAAGTGTGTAAATATCAGTACAGACCAAAAATATGAGGATCAAAAACAGCATAAAATAAAAATAATCAGCAAAAGATATAATCGCCAGCTGCTACTCTGCATCCTCGTACCACTGCTCTCTCCAACTACCTGAACTGGAGGCTCCACATCAACTCTCGCATCCTCACCAGCCTGACCCTCCTGTCTTTCTACCTTTTCCTCGGCGAGAACTACTAGCCATGCCTGCAAAACAGATAAATTTCAAGACAAAACAGGTGTAACAACTCTCATCAAAAGTCATAATTATTTAATCAAATTGTCCAATAGGAAACCCTAATTGAGAAACCCAAGTGATTCTGAACAAGCCCTAAAATTTTCAGAACATTTGGAATCAGGATTAGGGCCCCTAAAACTTAAGGGGGGTAAACCCTAACTAACGATTATCTCTAAAATGCGTCGTCAAATATGAGAATTAACGAACTATCAACTCAGCAAGCCTATACTAGTGACAAGGCTACTCTAGGATAGGTTGACACCCCAGGCGAGTCGCGACAGGATCCACGACACCTTCCGCGACACGCGGGTGGACCAATTTTCAAGTATAAATACCAGGGTTTGGGACTTGAACTGTTTGCATGTTACGACGATAAAATTCGTTACGTACAATCACTTAGACGCTGTTTACTACAAAAACACACACTGATCACGAAGTGCTGCCACAATTCAGGGTAATAACTCGATCGCTGCTACGATTCAATGTCCGATCGATTAAACTATCCAATGGATGTTTAAGTGCTGCCCACATTAGGGTTTATGCTTTGTCATTCGTCGTTAAATCGATGGATGTTTAAGTATCGCACTTTGTCATTCGTTGTGAAGGTTGTAATCTCATGAGTTATCGTAAATGCTGTATTAAGTTACTAACCTAGTTTGTGTGCTTGATTATTTAAACTAGGTTATCAAGGCTAATCAGTAGAATAAGCTCTGTTAAATCTGCAATGTGAGTCATTCTCTTTTTATCAAATTTAATTCCAAACGCATGTTTATTTTCAAAGGTTATAATTACAGTGATTAAGTTTATGTAGTCACCAAATTACAGCCGGTATGTGGGGTATTGTGCACATTACTGTTTTTATCACTTTAGGTGGGCGTACCTAATTAATGATACTCGTTACTATTGGGTGAATGGATTCAATGGTAATATGACCACAGTCACCGAAACGAGTCGATGACAAGTACTGTGGGTATTTGGTTGAAATAAACATTGTAATCTCTCTTAATACTGTGAATTATAATAAAAGAGTCATTTTAGCAAAATGAATGATTCACTCAGTATTTCCCGCTGACAAAACCTTTTTCCCAACATGTTTCAGGTGATCTGTTGTGATCCAGGAAAAGTGTCGTGAAGCACTAAAAGCTTAAGGAAGTGGCTCAGTATAAAAATAAGGAAACATGTTTTGTAAAATAAAAGATTTCTTTATGAAATCTCAAGATTGTAAATTACCGGGTTTTATCCCGGGTTGTGAAATAAAATAATCGGGAAATATTTCAGTTTTAAAAAGATCCTGAAGAAACTTCCGCTGTTAATTAAATACCACGGGATTTCTGTCCCGCGACTCCTGAAACGGGTCAAACCGGATCGGGGGCCGTGACAGAAATAAGGTGGTATCAGAGCCACTGATTTAAGCCTATTAAGTATTTAGAAATACTTAATTTTACCGATTGCCAATTATGTGATTATGTGTTTTATTAACTGATCATTTGTTAATTACAGTATGGGTAAACAAAAGCTGTCAAACATCTAACTTAAACTAGATAGGTCATCCAACGAGAAGGGAAGTTCATCCCAAACAAAACCTTATGTAATTCCTGAAGAAGGAATATTTGTCCGTAAGACACATTACGAGGAACCACTTTCTCCTAATAAAAGCAGTCTGATTATTAGGAAAAGTCAGGAGGAAATAAGGAAAAACCGAGAGAAGAAAGTTAAACAAGAAACTCAGGACTTAATCAATAAATCACCCTGGGAGGACAAATTAGATGAGAAATGGACAAATCTTTATATGCTAGCCACAGTAGCAGAAAATACAAATCTCTAAATACTTAAAAAGTTTTAGCACTTTTATTTTCTAGAAACCTTATTTTAGTAAATAAATAAGTTTACAATAAATCGTAGTATAAGTTACTTGTCAGTTATTTTATGTATGCAATAATATTTACGGGTTATCTATAAAATTTTGTTATTTTATTTTAACATTTGGTATGTATTTTGCATATATGCTAAACAGCATGAATGAGATATCAGAAGATTTAGAAAATCTTAACCTCTATCATGTTAAGATAGAAGTTTCAAAGGAATTCACCGGTTACTTCGCTGATAAAGAAGAACCCATGGAATTTCAATCCAAACCACTGGCCAAACCTAAACCCAAGAAAAGAAGCAGATTTGTGGGCTGGAGGCGAGTACGAAGGAAAAAGCCAGCAACAAGGAAGGTTACTACAACTGAAAAGGGGTAGAAATTGAGGAAA
>JARYGA010018356.1:0-31608 GCA_030545235.1 Helianthus tuberosus | reverse complement strand
AAATTCGAGTTGTCACATCGATCACAAACAGGGTAGCATTGTCCACTACAGAATCAGAATACATCGCCGCTTCATTGATTGAGATAATTCATATGGATCTGCCACTTGAATTATTGCCGATCTAAGGGTAGTCCTTACCATTCAGAACCCCTAGTGATCTTTGTGATAACGATGGTGTGATTGCTTAAATCACGGAACCTCGTGTACATCAAAAGACTAGGCACATTGAGCGGAGTTTCAACTACATAAGGGATGAAGTTGAAAAAAGAGAAAGATATGTATTCGCAAAGTTCACACTGATCAAAATATTGCGGATCCACTCACGAAGCTCCTTGAATGGGCAAAGCATGAAAGGGTCATACTTGTGCCTTAGGACTTCGATATTCTAGTTATTGGATTTGATCTATTTTGTATTTGGATATTGGAACAATTGTTATTATAACTCTTTATGGTATGTTGAGTTATGTTCCATATTAGCATGTTTTAATCCGTGAATAAGTTACTTATTCTAAATGTCCGTAGTTGATCATAATTGTGGGAACAAATATGAATGTAAGACTATTATGAACTTGGATTGGTGGATATTCATTAGATATGAATATAGAGCAAAGTGTTGCTACCAAGGTTCATAGATATTTGTGGGATACAAATATTGGACTGACTCGCTCTCAAATATTTCTGCATGGAATCATCTGTGATTGATCATAAGTAAATTTGAGTAAAGGAGAATATCATAGTATCCTCTGACCTGAGATACATATTGGGTCTTGATATTCACCAAATATTATACCTTGACTTTTTCTTCGCTGTCAGTAATATGACAGTACATAAGGCTAAGCTCAGGTGTGGTACAAGGTGATTGTGAGAGACGTATGTAGTCAAGATGGGATTTGTTCCTCTTATTCGTTGAGAGTGAGATGTCTAAGGCCTGCTAAAGTTAAATCAACAGAGAGTGATCACTCTGTGTCTCTGGATTTGACATGACATCTGTAACAAAAGGATAAATGATAGATTCACCTAAATCATTTTCAAGTAAGGGACTTGAAGAGGATGATGTTATTGAATGGCACATATAATCATACATATTAGGGGTAGTAAACCGTAGTTAGGCGTTATTTACTGCTTGCATCAATCTTCTATGTATCTTGTGCAAGTGGGAGATTGTTGGACTCTGTATGCCCAAGACACATATTAAATTGATATGGCTAGTACGTTATGATCCAAGTCGAGTCATACCCAATAACAAGCTAGACAAACACTCACAATATTTATTTATGATATGATCAAATAAATAAATATCAACACTTAGAATATTTAGAAATTGGTTTTCTAAATAATTGCACTTGACAAACTAATAAATTATATGTATAATTTATTTTGAGAGAATATTTTATTTTGTTATTTAATTGGTTAAATAACATAATAAAAATAGCATAAGTCTTATAACATATGATGTTATATTTTATAAAAGTTATAAAATATATATATATGTGTAAGACTTATATTTTATAAAAGAAATTGTATTTTTTTTATATATAAAAGCTTGGCCGCCACCCCCCCCCCCATGGGGTCTTCCCAAAATATTCTTGTCCAATGAGGTTCCATGCATGTTGTCATAAGTTAGAAGCCTCTTGATTGGATGGTCTTCCCAAGCAAGAATGGTCCAATTATATGACATGCATTTTGCATGTCTAGAAGGTTTTTGATTGGGTCAAGTGGGTGGCAAATCTCTCATGTCTTATATATTCATTTTTTATGAATATTTGAATATAGAACTTGAAGAAGATAGGTAGAAATGGCTGAAAATTTTCGGCCTCAACATGATCATCCAAGAGTTGATTTTTATTTGGAAAAATCAAGTGTAAGACTCTAAAAATCGGGTCATGTATGGTTGATCTAGTGGAGAGTTTCAAGTTCATCAATCAAGTGCAAGAACTCCACAACCTCCTCTCATATTTTCGGCCATGAGATGGTTGTCAAGAGGGTTTTCTAGTGAGTTCATAAGTGTAGAAATCCTAGCTAAAAATGAGGTGTTTGTTGGAAGCTTGGGGTATACAAGCTTGAGGTCTTCTACTCTTGAAGACAACCATTTCAAGAAGCATCATCCGTTTCATAATCCTTGTACTTCAAGAAGGTAGTTTTCTAAACATCCTATGGTTGTATTTGATAGTATACATCTCATATATGGATCCGGGTTTTGGGATTTTGCATATAAATGGTTTTATATCTTATAAAAGTAACATGTTTTAAACATTATTTCCGCTGCGTTTTTATTTCATATGGATGAAATTGCTTTGATAAACATGTTAAAATCCCATCAATGGCATCTAGAGCCGCTTATATGAGTGCATGCTTCAATAGACTTAAAATTTTCGGGTTTCGGGTTTGGTGAAAACCCTATGGCCGAAATTTTAAGTATGGTTATCCCTTTGTTTTTCAAGATTATATTCTTACATGCATAAATGAATCTTGAAAAATTATTTCATATGGATGATTTGTTTGTTTGGACAAAACTAACCTTTTCGGTTTTTTTGTCATAGCCGAAAATGGTTATTAAAAGGGAACCATTTTTTTATGCTTCTTGAAATTAATATAAATATATATTTGGATATATATTTTGGTGCATATAACCTAGCCATGACCTTGTGTTGAATGATTGTGTTGTGATTTATTTATTTAAATTATTTCAAAGGTTGTAATAATTATTATTTTGTTCTTCCACTTGTAAAGTTATGTAATTTATTTATTTTCATTTGGTATGTAAAATAAATAGATTAGGTGCATTTTATTTTACTAGAAAAAATGTATTAGGATATATTTTGTAAAAGAAGATGCACACAAAAATGCGGTTTTGGTTTTTGCCAATTTCGGGCATAAAGGACTTCATAGTTCTAAACGGGTTTTTAGCCCGATAACCAAAACACATTTTTGAAGTCCAAAGGAGTTTGGAGCTGAATATAAAAGACATTTGGAAGATCAAAGAAAGTGGAGAAATCACAACACAAAAGGAAGACTTGAAGCATTTGGATGCGGGATCAAGTGGGAGTTCAACGACACAATACTTGTGTCAATTTTCACCCTTTAGGAAGGACCTTTTGGCACACTTGTTTCAGCTAACAAGTGTTGTCAAAATAGTTGGCTATGGTTATGCACCTATTGTTATATATGTTGTGCTTGTGTGGTTGTTTATTTATGTTGTTTAGATGATATTTGGATATGCATGCTTAACAAACTAATAATCAACAACAAGCTTAAAATTGGTTCTTTAAAAGATCATTAAAATTGGTTAATAAAAGGTTATTAAAAATTAATGATTTTATAATAAAATGGGTTTTATTAGAAAGAACCTTGAAAATTTATTTTCACAAAAATACCAAGGATTTGAATGCATGCAAATGTATGGTACATAAAGTTTTCTAAACTAGAATTTTTTGAAAACTCAAAAATCCCTTTTATAAAACAAGTCAAACACCATCCTTTTATACAACACTCGAAACACTTGGGAACTCTTTCGTGGGATAAAGGTCACCTAACCACATTTGAAGGAACTTGTATATTCGAGGTGGGTTTACCATGTTTGTGGGATAAAGGTCACCTAACCACTTATGTGTATAAACTCACACGTGTGTGTAAGTTGGACGACTTGATTTGGAAACCATGAACTTAGGGTCACCGAAGCATGGCAAACAAACGGTGTTGATGGGATTAAACATGCCAACTAAACATAAAGATGTTTAAGCGATCCCATATGGCTAGAAGTTGCAAAGAGTTGCAATTGTCAAACGTTGACTACCTTGTTAATTTAAATAGAGGGATAAAGGTCACCTAACCAATATTTAAATGTAACGTTGGATTCTAGTTTTTAATTATTAATTGTCTATGAGACACAAAGGGTATTAATGATTAAAATATAATAATATCGAAAATACTAAAATTGAACCTTGTTAAATTTTGTAGATGGCCGCTAACAATATTACCCAAACCGTCCGTAACCTATCACTGAAAACGATCCTAATCCCGATGAACATCTTATGGAAGATAAGGATGCCTATAACGATTGGATTAAGTATATCGAGGATACTACGCAAGCCTCTTGCCTCATGTTAGGAATTATGATTCCCGAGATTCAAAAGGTTTTGAACATCATGAGCACACGACATGATTACCCAATTAAAGGAAATGTTCCTAAGGGTAGAACGCTTCGAAACCGTTCGAGCGCTTCATGCATGTCGAATGGAGGAAACCCAATCGGACTCATCTTATGTTTTAAGATGAAAAGCCACATTGATCACCTCGAAAGGCTCGATATGGATAAAAGGATTTTATCCATTCTAACTATCAATGAGGGTGGCAACAAGAAAGGGCATCACCCCGACACCAAAGCAAATGTTGCAAATGGAAACGGGTAATTCAAAGGGAAATAATTAGAAAGACTAAAGCGAAACCACCGAAACCAAAAGAGAAGAAGGCAAAGGTTGCCATGAACGATCCATGCTTTGAGTGAGGTGAGATAGGGCATTTAAATAGGAATTGTCCAACCTATCTCAAAGAGTTGAAAAAACAAGAGGGATGCTAGGCAAACCTCAGGTACAATCTTAATGATACATATTGACCTTAATGCTATTTCTTCTAACACATGGGTATTAGATACCGGATGTGGAACTCATGTTTGCAATTCGTTGCAAAAGGTTCAAAAGAAATAAACATTACAAGAAAGGAGACAATGTTTTGAAACTTCCAAATGGTTTGGAAATTGTTTTAAAATGTCTTGAATGCTTCTAGTTAGACTAGGAACATTATTCAAGTTTCCCTTATAAGAAAATATGGTTTTGAGTTAAAGTTTGTAAATAATGACATTTATATTTCGATAAATGACATGTTTTACCTTAGAGCTATGCTTTCAAATGGTATTTATGAATTGGTTCATAAGAATACATCATTTGATAGTTAAATGTACCTAGAAATCACCAAGAAACTCAAAATGGATTTGAGTAAGACCTATCTTTGGCATTATCGCCTTGGTCATATGAACAGAAGTCGCATGTAAACACTTTGAAAGAATGATCTTTTGGAAACAAATGAAGTTGGTTCATTTGATACACGTGTATCTTATTTACAAGGTAAAATGACTAAGGAACCCTTTAGTGGAAAAGGGTAAAAGATTTATTAAGTATCATACATTTGGATGTATGTGATCCTTTTAAGCCAATGACTAGGAATGGTGAAAGATACTTCATTACTTTTACCGACAACTATAATAGTTATGGTTGTGTGTACTTGTTGAGACACAAAGTTGAAGTTTTGAAATGTTCAAAGCCTTCAAAAAGTGAAGTACAAAATCAACTCAATTAAAGTTCTTCATTCCGATAGAGAAGGAATCGAACTCTATCTGGATATGGTTCGATCTATGATGGCTAGGAGCGCATTAATCTCTATCATTTTGGGGTTACGCTTTGCTCTCCGCAGTCCGTATACTAAATATGGCCCCAACCAAGAAAGTAGAAAGGACACCTTTTGAAATATGGCATGGAAACCCTCCATCATTATCATTCTTAAGGGTTTGGGGTTGTGAAGCTTATGTTAAGCAATACACTCCAAATAAATTGGAAGTCCGATCTACTAAGTGTATCTTTGTAGGATATCCTAAAGATGATATAGGATATTATTTCTACGATCCAACAGAGCAAAAGGTATTTGTTGCTCGAAAGGGTAAGTTCCTTATGGAAGGAACTAGTAGAACAGTGGAACTTGATGAGGATCAAGAACCACAAGCCGATACACGTTTGGTTGATACTAGCACTCAACAAGAGGTTGTTGAAAATGATCAAATGGTTGATCAACATACACAAAACGTTCGCAGATCAGGTAGAATTAGTAATCCACCTGAAAGATATGGATTTTTCATGGATGGATGCTATGTGGTAGATTCAGATGAACCAACCACATACCCTGATGCAATGTCAAAATCTGATTGCGACAAATGGCTTGAGGCTATGAACGTAGAGATGCAATCCATGTATGACAACCAAGTTTGGGAATTGGTTGTGCCACCTCTTAACTCCAAAGTAGTTGGAAGTAAGTGGGTTTTCAAGAAGAAAACAGATATGCATGGTAACTTGGATACTTATAAAGCGAGACTTGTAGCAAAAGGTTTCACTCAAACTCAAGGGGTTAATTATGATGAGACCTTCTCGCCAGTGGCAATGCTAAAGTCGATTAGGATATTATTTGCCATAGCTGCATATTATGACTATGAGATTTGGCAAATGGATGTCAAAACGGCTTTCCTCAATGGATATCTTGATGAAGATGTCTATATGGTTCAGCCTGAAGGTTTTGTCGATCCAAAACATCCTAACAAAGTGTGCAAGTTAAAGAAATCAATCTATGGATTGAAACAAGCATCGAGAAGTTGGAATCACCGTTTTGATGAAGAAATTAGGAATTTTGGGTTCATCAAAAACGGGGATGAAGCTTGTGTGTATAAGAAAGCTAGTGGGAGCACCGTCACTTTCTTAGTATTGTATGTCGATGACATTGTACTATTTGGAAATGACATTCCAACCATGGAAGGTGTAAAAGCATGGCTTGGAAGATGTTTTTCCATTAAAGATCTTGGAGAAGCTGCCTATATTTTGGGAATAAAGATCTATAGGGATAGATCAAGGCGCTTGATAGGTTTAAACCAAGGTGCATACATTGACAAAGTCTTGAAAAGGTTCAAGATTGAGAACTCTATGAAAGGTTTGGTACCTATTCAAAGAGGGGACAATATTGAGTGCGTCTCAATGTCCAAGCTCAAAGGATGAGCAGGGAAAGATTGAAAGGAATCCCATATGCGATAGCTATAGGATTCATTATGTATGTAATGATATGCACTGGAACGGACATGTCATGCGCTTTAGGCATGACGAAAAGATACCAGCGAGTAACAGTCATTGGGTGACTATTAAAAATATATATTGAAATACCTTAGAAGGACTAAGGATATGTTTCTAATATATGGATCTGGTGAAAAAGAACTCGTTGTAAAAGGGTTACAAGGATGCGAGTTTCGGAATTCGTTGTAAAGGGTTACATGGATACGAGTTTCCAAACTGATCAAGATGGTTCTCGATTGTCACACCCCCAAAATCCACCCGCGGAGTATCACCGCTTGGAGGCGTGACTGACCAGGATCAAGCCATCAATCATATCAAACATAGTATTTAAGTGTAAAAGTAGGAAAAGGTAATTCATCTTGACATGACTGATGTTCATAACCAAACATTGTTTAAGTAGCGGAAGCATAATAATGAAAACCCAAAATAAGTTATAAGTTCAAATATCGTCTACGATCCGTATCCCACAACGACCTGCTCCTTCCTGTGCAAGCTCCATATGTACCTAAGGTCCTGCAAGGCATGTAAGAGAGAGTCAACAACTAGTTGAGCGAGTTCACAGTTAACAGTTCAGTAATAGTATAGTGTGAGTAGTAGTATGTTCGTTCGTTACAAAGTATTGTATTATTTCAAATCGCGGCCCTCCAGGCAGGTGTGCGAAGATGTTGGGGAATGTTATTCCCCAAGTATTCTAGACTAGGTTTGTTTGTGTCACACCCCGACCGCGTAAAACAACAAATCGCGGCGGAAACATCGGGGCGTGTTGCGACAGAATTAATTGTTTCAAATCCATGGCAAACAAAGTTGTATTTTATTTATAAACAAAGGTGTTACATTGTTTCAAACAGGAAATTTAAGAGTTCAGAACATAATTAAACATAGTCTATCTTCTTTTAAAGTCTCTAAGGCACAGGTCCGCCCTAGTATCATGATCAACATCCTATGGAAAAGCTCCTGAAAACACATGTGAAAATAGGTACGTCAGCATAAAAATGCCTGTGAGATACATAGGTTTGTGAAAATAAGATTCATGACTTGTGTTTGAGAAAATATTCCGTCATGAACCTTGTAATTTGATTTGTTTTGTAAATCACTTGAAAAACGATAAGATCAGATGATATGTATAAATAAGAGAATAGTGTATGGTTAAATGGATAACCATTGTAAACTGAGTTTGTATAAGATAAGTTGTTTGTAAAACAATGTATTGTGAAAAGTATGTTATTTGTATGAAATGTTCTATGTATAAAACTGAAATGATTCAAATAACGCTACGATATATAATACCATACAAACACTTATATATAGGAAGTACCAGCGGCGTATCCACCATGCTTGTATCATATTACACACGCATCGTTACTTAATCACTTAATCAAACCAAACCAAACAATGTAAAATGTTCATGTCAAGATGTAAATCATGTAAAAATGTCTATGTCAAATATCCAAGTCAAATGTCTATGTTTAAACCAATAGTCAAAAGTCCTTGTATAAACCATGTCAAATGTTGATAGTCCAAAAGTAGTCAAGTAATGTATAACCAAAATGATATGTATGGTAAGTAAAATAAGACTACTTAAACCATAAGTAAAAATGTACAAAACAAAGTATTTTGATTATATCAAAAAGTTATGTTTTGTAAAGTGATGCATGATACATTGATACGAACATTTATGTGGTGAGTTAACGCATACATTCAAGCCTTGAGACAGTCGGATAACCCTTTCAGTCAAGGTTATCAAAAGAATTGTATTCGGATTCAGTCATTCCTTACATCCAAACAAACCCGGGATGTCAGGAATGGGATTTGTCAAGTCCTATGGTACCACTACTTACTCCCGAGCGGCGTAGCAAATGTTAATGAACGTAATAAAGACCCGTTTGTGCAAACCAAATGTCATAGTAGTTGTATACATGTCATATGAAAACAATGTACTAAGTATGCTAAGTTAACATACAAAGTAGAAAAGTCTTGTAAATCAATGTGCTAGCATGCTATCAGTCAACATACGTAGCAGAAAGGTAATGTAAATCAATGTGCTAGCATGCTATCAGTCAACATACGTAGCAGAAAGGTAATGTAAATCAATGTGCTTAGCATGTTATCAGTCAACATACATAGCAGAAAAGTCATGTAAATCAATGTACTATAATGTACTAACAAACATAGTCGGTATATGATGTGAAAACAGGAAAGCATGAAAGTAACAAGTAGGCACATGTGTTCCACCCCAAAACCGTTTGGAAAACAGTAAAAGAGGGGTCTATGTACTCACTTGAGATTGCTCAGATGTATAAAGATAATCACCAAGTAATGCTAGAGATCTCGGAATCAAACGGCACCTAATATAGGTAACTATGTTAATAACCGGACCTTAATCGGATGATTGGATAGAATGAGGTTTCGTAAACCAAACGAGTGTAGAGACTCGTGTCATTTGGTTTAACAAAGCCTACATACTAAATGAAACCTAACATAATTGTTTACGACCCATTACGACCCGTTTAGGAAGCTTATGCTACTTTAACGTGTCGTGTGCGTGAAACGCGTTCGGACCGCCTAACTAGCCCTATGACAAGTGTTATATGCCTAAACATGTTACATAATCAGTTATGTGACAAAGGTTTAGGTTACATATGCTTAATTACCAATTATACATGAAAAGGGTATTCTGGTAATTTACCTAAGGCATATAAACTACCTATCATACAACTATTTAAACGATGTGACCATAGGGTATAACCTCGGAAGGTTATTCCCTACTTACTATGGTCACCTAAAGTGTTTGGTCGGATCCTAATGATCGACCAAACTGGGTCGGGTTCGAAGGTATAGGCGATTTATTAGATCGCCTACCCTACGACCCTAGACAACGTGGTAATCAGTGGGCATAGTCCCAAGGGACTATGACCAACGTGATTACACTCACGTTGCGAAGTTCAAACGAACTTCGCATTGACCATTACTGGTCAACGCTGAAAGTCAAACAAAGTTTGACTTTCTGACTCGAAAAGCAGTAAAATAAGGAAAAGAACGAAAGAATACTTACGAAGGGTCCCCGAATGCTAAACTTGATTCGAAAATCTCAGGTATGAAACAAATGTTTCAACTTAGAGTTTCTCAATTCAAGTTTCTAGTGATTATGAACAAAGGGGTGTTGGGGTATTTATAGTTTTCGGTGAACCGTTGAGATCGTTTCTTGGAAAAGGGGAAAAGATCTAGTCCGTACACTTGTCACAACCTTATGGTGGCTACATATGCTCCTTATCTTAGTGACTAAGCAATTGAGAACATGTGGTTGTGGTTAAATCTGCTGGAAACAGGCTGTTTAAACATTGCACCTGGTCTGGAGACCCCATACGCATCGTATGGTATATATACCATACGCATCGTATGGGTTAACTTTGGCAGAATTACAGTTTTGGTCCCTGAACTGTATTTAGGCCATTTTTGACACGTTTAAGGCCCGTTAACCCCATTTCAAAGATCTAAAATGAAGTTAAAGTATAGGGAACTTAAAACATACTCAAAAATATGCCGGATGATGGTTCGTTTGGTCGTACGAACGCGATGTTCGCTTAATTACGACGGAATGCGCATAAGCGCGAAAAACGATCCAAATGACGAAACGAATGGATTTTTCTTAAGGCGAACACTAAAATATAATGTAGTCATGCTTACATAAATTTTTGGATGTCCAGATGTATTCAGAACGTAAGTTATGCGCGAAAATGCAAACTTGTGCACTTTTTGACACTTTTAGTCCCTGAATGTTCCAAAAGTTTATTTTAGCACACCAAACCCCTCAAAGCCTATTTCTAAGCTATGCAAAGGATATTTAAGGTGTGTTTAACTTATGGTCATGTTCCGGAATGTTTGTTACAGTTCAAATTGACATACTTTCGCAGTTTGTCATATTTAGTCCCTGTAAGCGAATTAATTTGTTTTTGCCATACCAAAGACTTCAAAACTTATTTCTAAGTTATGTAAAGGTTATTTAAGGTATGTTGAGTATATGTTGATGTTCCGGAGTATTTCTCGCATTAAACTGAGTACGTTTACGCACTAGTTTGCGTATAACTCTCCAGAAAGCGATGTAGAGTTTGAAATTACATAAAAGTCAAAACATGAAAAATGTATAACATAACAAAACAAACATTGGGATCAAATAACATTGTTTTATTGATAACAGAACTGTTCATAGTGATTACAAGCACAGTTGTTACAGTCTCCCCTACTTGTGGAAATTTCGTCCCGAAATTTATTTAGAGGAAACTCTTGGAAAAAGATGTGGGTATTTCGCCTTCATTTGATCTTCGCGTTCCCAAGTAAACTCAGGTCCACGTTTAGCTTCCCAGCGAACTTTGACCAAAGGAATGCGCTTGCGTTTAAGCCACTTGACTTCACGTTCCATGATTTCCACTGGTTTCTCAACAAATTTTAGTGTTTTGCCAACACGAATTTCGTCAAGCGGTATGGAGAAGTTCTCATCAGCTGTACACTTCTTGAGATTTGACACGTGAAAAGTTGGATGAACATTTCCCAGTTCAGGAGGTAACTCAAGTCTGTAGGCTACCTTTCCGATTCTTTCGACGATCTTGAATGGTCCAACGTATCTAGGTGCAAGTTTTCCTTTCTTTCCAAATCTGATCACACCTTTCCAAGGTGAGACCTTAAGTAATACTCGATCACCGACTTGAAATTCAAAGGCTTTGCGTTTTGGGTCCGCGTAAATCTTCTGACGGTTTCTAGCTGCCTGAAGGTTATCACGAACTTTCTTGACCTTGTCAGTTGTCTCTAAAATGAGGGCAGGTCCAGTAAGTTGAGCCTCGCCAATCTCATTCCAGCAGACTGGTGAACGACATTTTCGACCATAGAGAGCTTCGAAAGGAGCCATTCCGATGCTAGTGTGATAACTGTTGTTGTAGGAGAATTCAATCAATTTAAGATGTGAATCCCAGCTACCACCAAAATCGATCACACAAGCTCTTAGCATATCCTCCAGAGTCTGGATTGTTCTCTCAGATTGACCATCCGTTTGCGGATGATAAGCTGTGCTCAGATTAAGTTGGGTTCCCATAGCAGATTGCATGGTTCTCCAAAAATGAGAAGTGAAACGAGCATCTCTGTCAGAAATGATGTTCAAAGGAACACCATGTCGAGCCACAATTTCATCTACATAGATTTGAGCAAGTCTGTCAGTAGGAAAATCCTCGCGGATTGGCAAGAAATGTGCTGACTTTGTAAGACGATCAACGACTACCCAGATGGCATCATGACCTTTCTTTGTGCGCGGGAGTTTGGTAACAAGATCCATAGTAATGTTTTCCCATTTCCAAACTGGGATCTCTGGTTGTTCCAATAAACCCGAAGGACGCTGATGTTCAGCCTTAACCTTAAGACAAGTAAGGCATTTTGATACGTATAAGGCAATGTCTTTCTTCATACCAGGCCACCAATAGTGAATACGAAGATCCTTATACATTTTATCTGAGCCCGGATGAATAGAATAACGAGACTTATGGGCTTCATCCATAAGCAAGGTACGAAGATCATCCTGGCTTGGGACCCACAAACGGTCCATGAAGTAATATGATCCATTGTCCTTCAGTTCAAGAGCAGGTGTTATGTGATAAGGAAACTCCTTATCCATCAAACCTTGTGAAACACAAGATTGTTGAGCCTGAGAAATGCGGGCTTGAATATCAGATCGAGCTTGAATAACAGATTGAACACGTACACAATGAAGCTTAGTACGTTCCTTGCGACTCAATGCATCAGCTACGACATTCGCCTTACCAGGATGGTAGCGAATTTCGCAGTCATAGTCGTTTAAAAGCTCAACCCAACGTCGTTGCCTCATGTTGAGTTCTTTCTGATTGAAGATATGCTGAAGACTTTTGTGGTCCGTGAAAACCACACATTTTGTACCGTACAAATAGTGTCTCCAGATCTTGAGAGCAAAGATAACTGCACCCAACTCAAGATCATGAGTGGTGTAGTTCTTCTCATGTATCTTCAATTGTCTTGATGCATAGGCTATGACTTTGTTCCTTTGCATCAGAACACAGCCAAGACCCAATTTAGATGCATCACAATACACGACAAAATCATCATCACCCTCAGGCAATGATAGGACAGGCGCATCGCAAAGTTTCTGCTTCAGGTGTTGAAAAGCTTCCTCTTGTTTGAATCCCCAGAAAAAGGGCATTTTCTTCTGAGTTAGAGCAGTTAGAGGAACTGCAATTTTAGAGAAGTTTTCAATGAAGCGGCGATAATAACCCGCTAGACCAAGAAAAGAACGAACTTCAGTAGGAGTAGTAGGCGTATCCCAATCCTTAATCGCACTGATCTTGGAGGGATCTACATGAATACCTTGTTCGTTGATAATGTGCCCCAAAAATTGAACTTCTTTAAGCCAAAATTCGCACTTGGAGAATTTGGCGAAAAGTTGCTCTTTCTTCAGGAGTTCCAGAGTAAGACGAAGATGCTGCTCGTGATCAGCTCGCGTCTTAGAGTAAATCAAGATGTCATCGATGAAAACAATGACGAACTGATCCAAATAAGGTTTGCAGACCCTATTCATTAAGTCCATGAAAACAGCAGGAGCATTAGTCACACCGAATGGCATGACTGTGAACTCATAGTGCCCATACCGAGTACGGAACGCTGTCTTGGGAATATCTTCTTCATGCACCCGAAGTTGATGATATCCGGAACGCAGATCTATCTTCGAAAAATAAGAAGCGCCTTGTAACTGATCAAAGAGATCATCGATGCGAGGTAGGGGATATCTATTCTTGATGGTAAGCTTGTTAAGCTCACGATAATCGATACACATCCTAAAGGATCCATCCTTCTTCTTAACAAAAAGAACGGGAGCACCCCAAGGTGAAAAGCTAGGACGGATAAAACCTTTATCAGAGAGCTCCTGAAGCTGTTTAGACAACTCTTGCATCTCAGATGGTGCAAGACGATATGGAGCTCTGGCAACGGGATTTGCACCAGGTACGAGATCAATGCGGAACTCGACTTGGCGTGCTGGAGGTAGACCAGGTAAATCTTCAGGGAATACTTCAGAATAATCCCGAACGACAGGAATATCTGAAATAGACTTACCCTTGCCTTTATCTTCTGTAACATGTGCTAAGAAAGCCACATAGTTCTTCCGCAGATACTTCCGAGCTTTAAAGCAAGACATGAGTTTGAGACCAACGGTAGGCTTCTCACCTTGAACCTGCAGAATCTCGCCTGTCGAAAGCGGCACACGAACAATCTTCTCAGAACAAACTATCTCTGCGTGATGCTTAGATAACCAATCCATACCCACAATGACGTCGAAGCTTCCAAGTTGCATAGGCGTGAGATCGATAGGAAAAAGATGATCGTTAAGGTTCAACTGGCAGTTGCGTAGAACAGAATTAAGAATAATGGGTTCACCACTAGCAACCTCTACTGTCAAAGATTTACTTAGTTTCGTTCTAGACACGCGAAGCATAGGCTCAAAAGATAATGACACGAAACTCTTATCGGCACCCGAATCAAAGAGAACAGATGCAGGCTGATTATTAATAAAGAACGTACCGTTCACCACGTTATCATCCGCCTGTGCCTCTTGGGCATTCATGTTAAAGACTCGGCCTCGAGCCGGAGCCTGATTCAGATTTTGGTTCTGGTTGACTAGCCTTGGGCACCGGTTCCTGTAGTGGGTCAGATCCCCACAATTGTAGCACGAACCAGGAGGAAAATGAGGTCGTGCAGCTTGGCCCTGTTGCGGGGCAGGAGGCTGAGCAACCTGTTGAGCTTGGTTACGAACTGCCTGGTTCTGATTGACAGGAATACGGCAGTTGACAGCAAGATGACCAGATCTTCCGCAGTTGGTGCACTGATGACACTGGAGGTGTGGTTGGTAATGGCCGTTACACCTGTTGCACAAAGGTGCATTGCCAAAATAAGTCTTCTTGGCAGGTGGTTGCGCAGGCTGATTTGGTGCAGCTTGAGCCTGTGCGGTAACAGCAAAATTTTGGGCACCCTTTCGCTTCCTTGATTTCTTTGATGCTTCACCTTCCTTACCCTTACCCTTATTCTTGTTTTTCTCAGAATTAGTCTCCTTCTTTTTATCACCCTTGCGGGTGAGTTTACCCTTCCTGACTAGAGTCTCAGTGAGGGTAGCAGACAACTCGATAGCTTGGCGAAGGGTAGTAGGATTAACACCAGTCAAAATCTCCAGAATAGAATCGGGTAGCCCATCAATATACCTCTCGATCGCTTTATCCGGAGGGGTAACCATGGTGGGACACAATAGACTGAGTTCTTCAAAACGATCCGTGTATGCACGGTGTTCAGCCCCATCTTGCTTTAAGTCATCAAACTCTCGTTCCAAAACTCGAATTTCATGACGGGGACAAAACTCCTTCATCATGAGAGCCCGAAGCTCTTCCCATGTTTGTGCCAACGCCACTTCGGCACCCCTATCGCGCTTAATACCATTCCACCAGGTAAGCGCTCGCTTCTCAAACACGCTTGAAGCAAATTCAACCCTACGCGCATTCTGACACTGCACGTGTAAGAATGTGCTCTCGATACTTTCAAACCACCGTAGGAGCGCAGTTGCTCCTTGCGACCCAGAAAACTTAAGCGGCTTCGCAGAATTGAAATTCTTGAAATTACAGTGTGCGTTATTGTTGTTGTTATTGCCGTTGTTGTTAAATATATCGTGGACTTGAGTTACAACACCGGGAAGTACAGCAGCCACTTGTTGAGAAACCAGGGCTGCGATCTCTTCAATAGTAAAAGTTCGAGGATCGCGTCGAGGAGGCATTCTAAAAGAGGAAAACATGAAAGAAAGCGAGTGAGATGATTGGATGAAAAGAATGAGATGAAACAAAATCAACAAGAGCAAAGATGGTGGTCATTCGTCCGTATCACAGAGCAAACAAACAACACACAGTGACTAATCAAAGTAAATGGGTCAAAAATAATGTATAATGAAGACATGCTCGCCTATAAGTGAACACTCATCCCAAGAATTCCCAGGTAAGCACAACTGGTCTCGCGTCTGATGAGATGTATACGAAGTGCTTGCCTAGACAGAAAACCCAGAATACAGGCATTCACCCTTCCAGTTTGCACATGTTCACATTATTTAAAACCCAAAACGTTTGACGGGATTTTGAAAATTTGAAGGCACAAGGCCAAAACCAAACTGAAAAGGGTTCAAAACCATATAAAAGAGAGTTCAAAACCTTACAATAGAGGGTTCAAAACTTTGTAATAATTTATTCAAAAACAGATGATTGTTTTTCAAAAATCGTTTCGGAAAAATTTTGGTTCCTTGTTTTGATAATCACCTAAGGATAGGTGATGTAAATGTTTTAAGATCTAAACACAACTAATTTGTGTTAGGGTCCTAGAAAAGTTATAGTCTAGGTCAAAGCATTACTAATAACCTAATTCCCTATAACCATTGGCTCTGATACCAACTCTTCTGTCACACCCCGACCGCGTAAAACAACAAATCGCGGCGGAAACATCGGGGCGTGTTGCGACAGAATTAATTGTTTCAAATCCATGGCAAACAAAGTTGTATTTTATTTATAAACAAAGGTGTTACATTGTTTCAAACAGGAAATTTAAGAGTTCAGAACATAATTAAACATAGTCTATCTTCTTTTAAAGTCTCTAAGGCACAGGTCCGCCCTAGTATCATGATCAACATCCTATGGAAAAGCTCCTGAAAACACATGTGAAAATAGGTACGTCAGCATAAAAATGCCTGTGAGATACATAGGTTTGTGAAAATAAGATTCATGACTTGTGTTTGAGAAAATATTCCGTCATGAACCTTGTAATTTGATTTGTTTTGTAAATCACTTGAAAAACGATAAGATCAGATGATATGTATAAATAAGAGAATAGTGTATGGTTAAATGGATAACCATTGTAAACTGAGTTTGTATAAGATAAGTTGTTTGTAAAACAATGTATTGTGAAAAGTATGTTATTTGTATGAAATGTTCTATGTATAAAACTGAAATGATTCAAATAACGCTACGATATATAATACCATACAAACACTTATATATAGGAAGTACCAGCGGCGTATCCACCATGCTTGTATCATATTACACACGCATCGTTACTTAATCACTTAATCAAACCAAACCAAACAATGTAAAATGTTCATGTCAAGATGTAAATCATGTAAAAATGTCTATGTCAAATATCCAAGTCAAATGTCTATGTTTAAACCAATAGTCAAAAGTCCTTGTATAAACCATGTCAAATGTTGATAGTCCAAAAGTAGTCAAGTAATGTATAACCAAAATGATATGTATGGTAAGTAAAATAAGACTACTTAAACCATAAGTAAAAATGTACAAAACAAAGTATTTTGATTATATCAAAAAGTTATGTTTTGTAAAGTGATGCATGATACATTGATACGAACATTTATGTGGTGAGTTAACGCATACATTCAAGCCTTGAGACAGTCGGATAACCCTTTCAGTCAAGGTTATCAAAAGAATTGTATTCGGATTCAGTCATTCCTTACATCCAAACAAACCCGGGATGTCAGGAATGGGATTTGTCAAGTCCTATGGTACCACTACTTACTCCCGAGCGGCGTAGCAAATGTTAATGAACGTAATAAAGACCCGTTTGTGCAAACCAAATGTCATAGTAGTTGTATACATGTCATATGAAAACAATGTACTAAGTATGCTAAGTTAACATACAAAGTAGAAAAGTCTTGTAAATCAATGTGCTAGCATGCTATCAGTCAACATACGTAGCAGAAAGGTAATGTAAATCAATGTGCTAGCATGCTATCAGTCAACATACGTAGCAGAAAGGTAATGTAAATCAATGTGCTTAGCATGTTATCAGTCAACATACATAGCAGAAAAGTCATGTAAATCAATGTACTATAATGTACTAACAAACATAGTCGGTATATGATGTGAAAACAGGAAAGCATGAAAGTAACAAGTAGGCACATGTGTTCCACCCCAAAACCGTTTGGAAAACAGTAAAAGAGGGGTCTATGTACTCACTTGAGATTGCTCAGATGTATAAAGATAATCACCAAGTAATGCTAGAGATCTCGGAATCAAACGGCACCTAATATAGGTAACTATGTTAATAACCGGACCTTAATCGGATGATTGGATAGAATGAGGTTTCGTAAACCAAACGAGTGTAGAGACTCGTGTCATTTGGTTTAACAAAGCCTACATACTAAATGAAACCTAACATAATTGTTTACGACCCATTACGACCCGTTTAGGAAGCTTATGCTACTTTAACGTGTCGTGTGCGTGAAACGCGTTCGGACCGCCTAACTAGCCCTATGACAAGTGTTATATGCCTAAACATGTTACATAATCAGTTATGTGACAAAGGTTTAGGTTACATATGCTTAATTACCAATTATACATGAAAAGGGTATTCTGGTAATTTACCTAAGGCATATAAACTACCTATCATACAACTATTTAAACGATGTGACCATAGGGTATAACCTCGGAAGGTTATTCCCTACTTACTATGGTCACCTAAAGTGTTTGGTCGGATCCTAATGATCGACCAAACTGGGTCGGGTTCGAAGGTATAGGCGATTTATTAGATCGCCTACCCTACGACCCTAGACAACGTGGTAATCAGTGGGCATAGTCCCAAGGGACTATGACCAACGTGATTACACTCACGTTGCGAAGTTCAAACGAACTTCGCATTGACCATTACTGGTCAACGCTGAAAGTCAAACAAAGTTTGACTTTCTGACTCGAAAAGCAGTAAAATAAGGAAAAGAACGAAAGAATACTTACGAAGGGTCCCCGAATGCTAAACTTGATTCGAAAATCTCAGGTATGAAACAAATGTTTCAACTTAGAGTTTCTCAATTCAAGTTTCTAGTGATTATGAACAAAGGGGTGTTGGGGTATTTATAGTTTTCGGTGAACCGTTGAGATCGTTTCTTGGAAAAGGGGAAAAGATCTAGTCCGTACACTTGTCACAACCTTATGGTGGCTACATATGCTCCTTATCTTAGTGACTAAGCAATTGAGAACATGTGGTTGTGGTTAAATCTGCTGGAAACAGGCTGTTTAAACATTGCACCTGGTCTGGAGACCCCATACGCATCGTATGGTATATATACCATACGCATCGTATGGGTTAACTTTGGCAGAATTACAGTTTTGGTCCCTGAACTGTATTTAGGCCATTTTTGACACGTTTAAGGCCCGTTAACCCCATTTCAAAGCTCTAAAATGAAGTTAAAGTATAGGGAACTTAAAACATACTCAAAAATATGCCGGATGATGGTTCGTTTGGTCGTACGAACGCGATGTTCGCTTAATTACGACGGAATGCGCATAAGCGCGAAAAACGATCCAAATGACGAAACGAATGGATTTTTCTTAAGGCGAACACTAAAATATAATGTAGTCATGCTTACATAAATTTTTGGATGTCCAGATGTATTCAGAACGTAAGTTATGCGCGAAAATGCAAACTTGTGCACTTTTTGACACTTTTAGTCCCTGAATGTTCCAAAAGTTTATTTTAGCACACCAAACCCCTCAAAGCCTATTTCTAAGCTATGCAAAGGATATTTAAGGTGTGTTTAACTTATGGTCATGTTCCGGAATGTTTGTTACAGTTCAAATTGACATACTTTCGCAGTTTGTCATATTTCGTCCCTGTAAGCGAATTAACTTGTTTTTGCCATACCAAAGACTTCAAAACTTATTTCTAAGTTATGTAAAGGTTATTTAAGGTATGTTGAGTATATGTTGATGTTCCGGAGTATTTCTCGCATTAAACTGAGTACGTTTACGCACTAGTTTGCGTATAACTCTCCAGAAAGCGATGTAGAGTTTGAAATTACATAAAAGTCAAAACATGAAAAATGTATAACATAACAAAACAAACATTGGGATCAAATAACATTGTTTTATTGATAACAGAACTGTTCATAGTGATTACAAGCACAGTTGTTACAGTTTGTATCGCGGCCAATGTCCTTGGCAGGTGTGCGAAGATGTTGTAAATTTAGTTCGCGGCCAATGTCCTTGGCAGGTGTGCGAAGTCAGTCATAATATCGCGGCCAATGTCCTTGGCAGGTGTGCGAAGATCGTTCAATAAGTGTTACTAGTCTAGCAGTAGGTTCTGTCATCTATGTATGTACAGTAATCATCAAATCCCCATTCCCCCCTGGGAACCCCATGCCTTGGCTTGTGTGAACTCACCTTGGTTTGCTCGGTATGCTAGGTATGTAAGTGCTCGCAAATAATCAATCACGTCCTAAGGTATGCACGTATACATAATCAGTTTGTGTTTCAGTTGTTCATGTATAAGCATGTAACACGTAATCACAATCATACAAGTCATATTTAACATATAACAGCCGTTAAATATTTCAGTTAACACTTAACAGAATTAACTCAAGTTACAGCACAGCTCGGCGAAACACATATATGGCGAAACACATAAGTTGGCGAAACAAGTGAGTTGGCGAAACACACATAGTGGCGAATCATATATAGTGACGAAACATATATAGTGACGAAACATGTTCTGTTTCGTCGTGGCTTTGCTTGGCGAAACAGGATTCTAATTCGTCGACGACTCTTGGCGAAACACTTTCTGTTTCGCCGAGATTCCTGTTTCGTCGAATGTCTGATTCGTAGACACAGTTACAGCAGTTACGAAATACACAGAAACCCTAATCATGTTAGCAGCCGACATCAATAACATCGATCATGCAGAATCATTCATTCACAAGATTCATTATCACATAATTCTAACACAAGCATCACGGTGTTTTAACATCTAGCATGAACCCTAGCTTATGTATACAACATATCGATTACAACATCACATCATCAAACCCTATCAAGATGCTAACTTGCATTCAGAATCAGATTATAATAACAACATCCAGAACCGAGTATCCGATCATAATCTAACTTGCATTCAGAATCAGATTATAATAACAACATCCAGAACCGAGTATCCGATCATATTTAAGTTTCGCATAGCATTTTATAAAAATCCTACTACATCATACATATCAAAATCTATAACATCATGATCATACTCTTATCACAGCAGTAACACACATCAATCATATACACAAGCAAGAATCGTGATATAACAGAAACATGGAATCGATTAACAAACACACACTAACCGATTCAAGATGAAGAAACAAGGATTCGAGAGCTAGGGATGATGGTGAACAATGGTTGTTGCCGTCGCACAGAAGAGAGAGTGTTCTAGGGTTTCAGAGTGTTCAAAAGTGTGAAACAATAGGTTGATTCACGTAGTAGTATGCGAGTTTACGTTCTGGGCCCAAACTGGGCTTCGTGAATTACTGGGCCGGCGAAACAGACTTCTGTTTCGTCGGAGTGTTCATGGCGAAACAGCCTGTTTCGTCGGAATGGGTTATGGCGAAACAGCCTTGTGTTTCGTCGGGTTCTTAACAGTTTAAGTTCTACAAACAGTACACATGATATACAATCACACATAACCATGCAAACACACTAGGTTTTATCATAACACAACCATATAGTCAAAGTCAACGTGCATTAAATGCGAATAAAGAACGTCGGAAATTCGAGTTGTCACATTATCCCCAACTTGAAAGAAATTTCGTCCCGAAATTTAGCATGCAGTTACTGAGGAAGCTAGTAGTGTGACGTTGTTTACCTGTGTCGTATCGCGGCTCCTCGAGCAGGTTTGCGAAGATTACTGGTTTTCTTGGGGTGTCACATTATCCCCCCGTTGATTTGGAATTTCGTCCCGAAATTCAGCATTGGTAGCTTCAGCCTCAGTAGTAGTTGCTTGGTTTCCGAATAACTGGGGATATTTAAGTTCCATTTGATCTTCACGCTCCCAGGTAAACTCTGGGCCGCGGCGGGAGTTCCAACGAACTCGTACAAGAGGGATTCTCGTGTTCTTGAGGACCTTAACATCCCGGTCCGTGATTTCAACAGGTTCCTCGACGAAGTGCAACCGCTCGTCGATAGTGAGTTCCTTTAAGGGAACTATGTGGGTCTCATCTGACGTACACTTCTTCAGATTCGACACGTGAAAGACGTTGTGAACTGCACTGAGTTCAGGTGGTAAGTTCAATCTGTAGGCCACTTTGCCTATTTTCTCAATAACCTCGAAAGGTCCAACATATCGTGGATTTAGTTTGCCGTGTTTGCCAAAACGAACCACACCCTTCCAGGGTGAAACTTTAAGTAGCGCTCGATCCCCAACCTGGAATTCGAGTAGTTTCCTGTCTAAATCAGCGTATGCTTTCTGACGGTCGCGTGCTGCCGCCATGCGTTGTCGTATTTGTGCAATCTTTTCTGTAGTATCGACTACCATTTCTGGACCTGTGATTTGACTATCTCCCACCTCTGCCCAACAGAGAGGTGACCGGCATTTACGCCCGTACAATGCCTCGAATGGTGCAGCCTTAATGCTGGTGTGGTAGCTGTTATTGTATGAAAATTCCACGAGTGGCAGATGTTTCTCCCAACCATTGCCAAAGTCAATTACGCACGCCCGAAGCATGTCTTCTAGAGTTTGAATAGTGCGCTCAGACTGCCCATCTGTCTGAGGGTGATAAGCTGTGCTCATGTCTAAACGAGAGCCAAAAGATTTATGCATTGCTTGCCACAGTTCTGAAGTAAAACGTGCGTCACGATCAGAGATGATGGAGGTGGGCACTCCGTGCCTCGAGACCACTTCTTTTAAGTAAATGTCTGCCAAGGTAGAGAACTTGTCTGTTTCTTTGATTGCTAAGAAGTGAGCAGACTTTGTGAGTCGATCCACGATCACCCAAATAGTATCATTTCCGCGCTGAGATCTAGGTAGGCCAGTAACAAAATCCATGGAAATTTGCTCCCATTTCCATTGTGGTATCTCAGGTTGTTGGAGTGGTCCTGACGGTTTCTGATATTCTGCCTTGACTCTCGCACAAGTCAAGCATTTGCTAACGTATGTGGCTATGTGGGCCTTCATGCTAGGCCACCAGTATGTAGTCTTAATATCGTGGTACATTTTATCCGAACCAGGGTGTACCGAGTAGCGAGACTTGTGAGCTTCATCCATTACCAGCTCGCGTAAATTACCATAGAGTGGAACCCAGATGCGTCCTGTTACGTAATAAGCACCATCTTCCTTCTGTTCTAAGCGTTGCCTTGAGCCGCGTAAGGCTTCTGCCCTGACGTTTTCTGGTTTCAATGCTTCCACCTGAGCATTTCTTATCTGGGAAGGAAGACTAGACTGTATAGTGAGTTGTAGAGCTCGTACGCGCTTAGGTGCAATGTCTTTTCGACTGAGGGCGTCAGCCACAACATTGGCTTTGCCTGGGTGGTACCTGATTGAGCATTCGTAGTCATTTAACAGTTCAACCCATCGTCGCTGTCGCATATTCAGTTCCTTCTGTTTGAAGATATGTTCGAGGCTTCTGTGGTCAGTGTAGATAGCACATTTGGTACCATACAAATAGTGTCGCCATATCTTAAGTGCAAAGACAACCGCTCCCAGCTCTAGGTCGTGTGTCGTATAATTCCGTTCGTGAATCTTTAGTTGGCGCGAAGCATAAGCAATAACTTTATCCCTCTGCATCAATACACATCCAAGACCTTGGATAGATGCGTCGCAGTAGACTACGAAATCGTCCGTGCCTTCAGGCAGTGAGAGGATAGGTGCGCTACAGAGTCTATCTTTTAAGTGTTGGAACGCTGTTTCCTGTGCATTACCCCAACGGTAAACAACACCTTTCTGTGTCAGTAGTGTAAGCGGCTGAGCAATTTTTGAGAAGTCTTTGATGAAACGTCTGTAATAACCCGCCAAACCTAAGAATTGGCGTATTTCTGTTGGTGTACGAGGCGCAGGCCAATTCTTGATTGAATCTACCTTGGATGGATCGACATGGATCCCATCTCTGTTTACCACGTGGCCTAAGAAGTGGACTTCACGAAGCCAGAAGTCACATTTAGAAAACTTAGCGTATAGCTGTTCCGTCCGTAGAAGTTCCAAAATAAGCCGTAAGTGCTGCTCGTGTTCCTCCTGACTTTTTGAATAAATCAGGATGTCGTCGATGAAAACAATGACGAACTTGTCGAGATAGGGTTTGCACACCCTGTTCATAAGATCCATAAATACGGCAGGCGCGTTCGTTAGCCCGAATGGCATGACCATAAACTCGTAGTGGCCGTAGCGAGTTCTAAATGCTGTTTTAGAGACGTCCTCATCCCGGACTCTCAGCTGATGATATCCTGACCTTAAGTCTATTTTGGAGTAGTAGCTCGACCCTTGCAGCTGATCGAATAAATCATCTATGCGCGGAAGAGGATAACGATTCTTGATCGTCACCTTGTTGAGTTCACGGTAGTCTATACACATCCTGAACGTACCGTCTTTCTTCTTTACGAATAACACTGGAGCTCCCCAGGGCGAAGAGCTAGGACGTATAAAACCCTTTTCCAAGAGTTCTTGTAGCTGCTTTGACAGTTCTTCCAATTCAGTTGGAGCCAAACGATAAGGCGCTCGAGCTATGGGTGCTGCTCCAGGAGCTAGCTCGATCTGAAACTCGACCTGGCGATGAGGCGGTAACCCAGGTAATTCCTCAGGGAACACTTGAGGAAAGTCACGTACTACAGGAATATCTTCAATCTTTTTCTCTTTCTTCGATGTATCAGTGACGAGAGCTAGAACAGCTGTGTGACCCTTGCGCAGACACTTCTGAGCCTTCAAGAAGGAAATGATGCCACTCACGACACCACTCTTGTCGCCTTGAACTTCGAGAGGTTCCTTGCCCGAACAAGGAATACGAATAACCTTTTCTTTGCATAAAATCTCCGCTTGTTGTTGCGATAACCAATCCATACCAATGACGACGTCAAAGCTACCCAATGTTATAGGAATGAGGTCGATGGAGAAAGTCTGACCAGTGAGAATAAGATTACACCCTTTAACTATGTGTGTGGCTTCTAAACTCTTACCGTTAGCTAACTCTACGACATGCTTGGTATTTAGGAGAGTTGGTGCATGTTTTACATTTCACTAGCTTTTAAAGACATGTAACTTGTATCCGCACCAGAATCAAATAGTACAGTAACATAAAAGTCGTCAAGAAGAAACTTACCCATAACCACGTTGGGATCATTCCTGGCATCACCCTGACCGATCACAAACATACGGCCTCTAGCACCATTGTTGTTATTGTTCCCACCATTGTTGTTGTTCCCGTTGCCCTGATTGTTATTGCTGTTATTGTTCTGGTTCTGGTTTAACTGAGGGCAATCCCGCTTGTAATGACCTTCAGCCCCACATTGGTAGCATCCCCTGTTTCCCTGCTGCTGCTGCTGAGGCTGGTTTCGTGGAGCAGGTGGTTGTTGTTGCTGGTTCTGATTTGCTGGCCGTACGCTTCTACAATCCTTAGCCTCATGACCCATCTTGAGGCACCTTTGACACTGTTCCCTGCGGCATCTTCCACTGTGGTGTTTGTTGCACCTTCTACACCATGGGTGATTTCCCCGATAGCCACTCTGCCCTTGACTACCTGATGATTGCTGATTCGGACTCTGGTGGTCATTTGTTTTGCGTTGCTGAGCTTGAGACTGAGCAGTAGCTGAACCCTTGCTAGAATCCCCCTCCCATTTCCTCTTATTGTCGCTGGGAGTAGCAGGAGTAACCGAAGTGGTAGCGGTAGCAGTAGCGCTGATGCGTTTAGGCAACCTGTTTTGCTCCACCGCCTGATCAGTGAGACGGTGAGCCAACTGAACAACCTACTGGTAAGTGGCATGATTTGCTGAAGTCACATGACTTTGGATCTCTGGCACCAGACCCTTAAGATAAAGTTCGATACGTTTGTCCACCAGAGTAGGACACAGTAACGCAAGCTCATTCGATCTTTTGGTATACGCTTCAATCTCAGACCCCGTCATCTTGAGGTTGAAAAACTCAACTTCCAGCTTATGAATATCATCTCGACTGCAGTATTCTTCCTTGATCATCTCTTTGAAATTGTTCCATGGGGTGGCGTTAGCAGCAACCAACCCCAGTACTTGGACCTGAGCTTTCCACCATGTGAGGGCTAAACCCTCGAGGGTACCGGTAGCATACTTCACCCTGCGTGCCTCAGGGCATTCACACATCTCAAACACAGACTCTATCTTTTCAAACTAGTGCAGGAGACCTACGGCTCCTTCAGTGCCGCTGAAAGTGGATGGACGACAGTCCATGAAAGTCTTGAAAGTGCAAACAGGTGCTTGACCTGTTGTGTAAAAGAATTAGGACAAGTTTAAACACGAGAGTTGATTTAGGAATGTAGGATCTAAGGATCCTAGTGTGAGTTCTAACTGCAGGGTATACCTCCTGCTTGTGCGGCTGCAACTGCCGCAGTGACTCGTTCATTAATGAGGGCCGTCAACTGGTCCTGAGTCATGTTGATACGTCCAGACATGATCTTCATAGTAAAGATAACGTAAGTGAGATAGGTTCGCGAATCGTGCGATGACAGAAGAGAGTAAGCACACAAGTGTTCTCAAGTAATAGCATATAGTGGGTTCTGTACTCTAGGCATACCACGAGCATAGTTCTATGTAGTTCTAGCATGTAGGTAATGTAACATGAATAGTAATACCTATGGTGTTGAGCCTTGCACGTGGAGCGAAGCGTCGTTGTGGATCGTTGAGAGCACTGTTCTGGTTATAGTCTGGTTTTAACAAAATCGTTTTCCCTTTATTAAAACCGAGTTCTCTATAACCAATGGCTCTGATACCAATCTGTCACACCCCCAAAATCCACCCGCGGAGTATCACCGCTTGGAGGCGTGACTGACCAGGATCAAGCCATCAATCATATCAAACATAGTATTTAAGTGTAAAAGTAGGAAAAGGTAATTCATCTTGACATGACTGATGTTCATAACCAAACATTGTTTAAGTAGCGGAAGCATAATAATGAAAACCCAAAATAAGTTATAAGTTCAAATATCGTCTACGATCCGTATCCCACAACGACCTGCTCCTTCTTGTGCAAGCTCCATATGTACCTAAGGTCCTGCAAGGCATGTAAGAGAGAGTCAACAACTAGTTGAGCGAGTTCACAGTTAACAGTTCAGTAATAGTATAGTGTGAGTAGTAGTATGTTCGTTCGTTACAAAGTATTGTATTATTTCCCATCGCGGCCCTCCAGGCAGGTGTGCGAAGATGTTGGGGAATGTTATTCCCCAAGTATTCTAGACTAGGTTTGTTTGTATCGCGGCCAATGTCCTTGGCAGGTGTGCGAAGATGTTGTAAATTTAGTTCGCGGCCAATGTCCTTGGCAGGTGTGCGAAGTCAGTCATAATATCGCGGCCAATGTCCTTGGCAGGTGTGCGAAGATCGTTCAATAAGTGTTACTAGTCTAGCAGTAGGTTCTGTCATCTATGTATGTACAGTAATCATCAAATCCCCATTCCCCCCTGGGAACCCCATGCCTTGGCTTGTGTGAACTCACCTTGGTTTGCTCGGTATGCTAGGTATGTAAGTGCTCGCAAATAATCAATCACGTCCTAAGGTATGCACGTATACATAATCAGTTTGTGTTTCAGTTGTTCATGTATAAGCATGTAACACGTAATCACAATCATACAAGTCATATTTAACATATAACAGTCGTTAAATATTTCAGTTAACACTTAACAGAATTAACTCAAGTTACAGCACAGCTCGGCGAAACACATATATGGCGAAACACATAAGTTGGCGAAACAAGTGAGTTGGCGAAACACACATAGTGGCGAATCATATATAGTGACGAAACATATATAGTGACGAAACATGTTCTGTTTCGTCGTGGCTTTGCTTGGCGAAACAGGATTCTAATTCGTCGACGACTCTTGGCGAAACACTTTCTGTTTCGCCGAGATTCCTGTTTCGTCGAATGTCTGATTCGTAGACACAGTTACAGCAGTTACGAAATACACAGAAACCCTAATCATGTTAGCAGCCGACATCAATAACATCGATCATGCAGAATCATTCATTCACAAGATTCATTATCACATAATTCTAATACAAGCATCACGGTGTTTTAACATCTAGCATGAACCCTAGCTTATGTATACAACATATCGATTACAACATCACATCATCAAACCCTATCAAGATGCTAACTTGCATTCAGAATCAGATTATAATAACAACATCCAGAACCGAGTATCCGATCATAATCTAACTTGCATTCAGAATCAGATTATAATAACAACATCCAGAACCGAGTATCCGATCATATTTAAGTTTCGCATAGCATTTTATAAAAATCCTACTACATCATACATATCAAAATCTATAACATCATGATCATACTCTTATCACAGCAGTAACACACATCAATCATATACACAAGCAAGAATCGTGATATAACAGAAACATGGAATCGATTAACAAACACACACTAACCGATTCAAGATGAAGAAACAAGGATTCGAGAGCTAGGGATGATGGTGAACAATGGTTGTTGCCGTCGCACAGAAGAGAGAGTGTTCTAGGGTTTCAGAGTGTTCAAAAGTGTGAAACAATAGGTTGATTCACGTAGTAGTATGCGAGTTTACGTTCTGGGCCCAAACTGGGCTTCGTGAATTACTGGGCCGGCGAAACAGACTTCTGTTTCGTCGGAGTGTTCATGGCGAAACAGCCTGTTTCGTCGGAATGGGTTATGGCGAAACAGCCTTGTGTTTCGTCGGGTTCTTAACAGTTTAAGTTCTACAAACAGTACACATGATATACAATCACACATAACCATGCAAACACACTAGGTTTTATCATAACACAACCATATAGTCAAAGTCAACGTGCATTAAATGCGAATAAAGAACGTCGGAAATTCGAGTTGTCACATCGATCACAAACAGGGTAGCATTGTCCACTACAGAATCAGAATACATCGCCGCTTCATTGATTGAGATAATTCATATGGATCTGCCACTTGAATTATTGCCGATCTAAGGGTAGTCCTTACCATTCAGAACCCCTAGTGATCTTTGTGATAACGATGGTGTGATTGCTTAAATCACGGAACCTCGTGTACATCAAAAGACTAGGCACATTGAGCGGAGTTTCAACTACATAAGGGATGAAGTTGAAAAAAGAGAAAGATATGTATTCGCAAAGTTCACACTGATCAAAATATTGCGGATCCACTCACGAAGCTCCTTGAATGGGCAAAGCATGAAAGGGTCATACTTGTGCCTTAGGACTTCGATATTCTAGTTATTGGATTTGATCTATTTTGTATTTGGATATTGGAACAATTGTTATTATAACTCTTTATGGTATGTTGAGTTATGTTCCATATTAGCATGTTTTAATCCGTGAATAAGTTACTTATTCTAAATGTCCGTAGTTGATCATAATTGTGGGAACAAATATGAATGTAAGACTATTATGAACTTGGATTGGTGGATATTCATTAGATATGAATATAGAGCAAAGTGTTGCTACCAAGGTTCATAGATATTTGTGGGATACAAATATTGGACTGACTCGCTCTCAAATATTTCTGCATGGAATCATCTGTGATTGATCATAAGTAAATTTGAGTAAAGGAGAATATCATAGTATCCTCTGACCTAAGATACATATTGGGTCTTGATATTCACCAAATATTATACCTTGACTTTTTCTTCGCTGTCAGTAATATGACAGTACATAAGGCTAAGCTCAGGTGTGGTACAAGGTGATTGTGAGAGACGTATGTAGTCAAGATGGGATTTGTTCCTCTTATTCGTTGAGAGTGAGATGTCTAAGGCCTGCTAAAGTTAAATCAACAGAGAGTGATCACTCTGTGTCTCTGGATTTGACATGACATCTGTAACAAAAGGATAAATGATAGATTCACCTAAATCATTTTCAAGTAAGGGACTTGAAGAGGATGATGTTATTGAATGGCACATATAATCATACATATTAGGGGTAGTAAACCGTAGTTAGGCGTTATTTACTGCTTGCATCAATCTTCTATGTATCTTGTGCAAGTGGGAGATTGTTGGACTCTGTATGCCCAAGACACATATTAAATTGATATGGCTAGTACGTTATGATCCAAGTCGAGTCATACCCAATAACAAGCTAGACAAACACTCACAATATTTATTTATGATATGATCAAATAAATAAATATCAACACTTAGAATATTTAGAAATTGGTTTTCTAAATAATTGCACTTGACAAACTAATAAATTATATGTATAATTTATTTTGAGAGAATATTTTATTTTGTTATTTAATTGGTTAAATAACATAATAAAAATAGCATAAGTCTTATAACATATGATGTTATATTTTATAAAAGTTATAAAATATATATATATGTGTAAGACTTATATTTTATAAAAGAAATTGTATTTTTTTTATATATAAAAGCTTGGCCGCCACCCCCCCCCCCATGGGGTCTTCCCAAAATATTCTTGTCCAATGAGGTTCCATGCATGTTGTCATAAGTTAGAAGCCTCTTGATTGGATGGTCTTCCCAAGCAAGAATGGTCCAATTATATGACATGCATTTTGCATGTCTAGAAGGTTTTTGATTGGGTCAAGTGGGTGGCAAATCTCTCATGTCTTATATATTCATTTTTTATGAATATTTGAATATAGAACTTGAAGAAGATAGGTAGAAATGGCTGAAAATTTTCGGCCTCAACATGATCATCCAAGAGTTGATTTTTATTTGGAAAAATCAAGTGTAAGACTCTAAAAATCGGGTCATGTATGGTTGATCTAGTGGAGAGTTTCAAGTTCATCAATCAAGTGCAAGAACTCCACAACCTCCTCTCATATTTTCGGCCATGAGATGGTTGTCAAGAGGGTTTTCTAGTGAGTTCATAAGTGTAGAAATCCTAGCTAAAAATGAGGTGTTTGTTGGAAGCTTGGGGTATACAAGCTTGAGGTCTTCTACTCTTGAAGACAACCATTTCAAGAAGCATCATCCGTTTCATAATCCTTGTACTTCAAGAAGGTAGTTTTCTAAACATCCTATGGTTGTATTTGATAGTATACATCTCATATATGGATCCGGGTTTTGGGATTTTGCATATAAATGGTTTTATATCTTATAAAAGTAACATGTTTTAAACATTATTTCCGCTGCGTTTTTATTTCATATGGATGAAATTGCTTTGATAAACATGTTAAAATCCCATCAATGGCATCTAGAGCCGCTTATATGAGTGCATGCTTCAATAGACTTAAAATTTTCGGGTTTCGGGTTTGGTGAAAACCCTATGGCCGAAATTTTAAGTATGGTTATCCCTTTGTTTTTCAAGATTATATTCTTACATGCATAAATGAATCTTGAAAAATTATTTCATATGGATGATTTGTTTGTTTGGACAAAACTAACCTTTTCGGTTTTTTTGTCATAGCCGAAAATGGTTATTAAAAGGGAACCATTTTTTTATGCTTCTTGAAATTAATATAAATATATATTTGGATATATATTTTGGTGCATATAACCTAGCCATGACCTTGTGTTGAATGATTGTGTTGTGATTTATTTATTTAAATTATTTCAAAGGTTGTAATAATTATTATTTTGTTCTTCCACTTGTAAAGTTATGTAATTTATTTATTTTCATTTGGTATGTAAAATAAATAGATTAGGTGCATTTTATTTTACTAGAAAAAATGTATTAGGATATATTTTGTAAAAGAAGATGCACACAAAAAT
>JARYGA010018355.1:0-2500 GCA_030545235.1 Helianthus tuberosus | reverse complement strand
CCACCATAAAAATGTCCGCGAGCAACGGTGTCAACTTTCGTGGTGATCCGACGTACAACGGGCCCGATCCAAGGCCCAACGACACATCGGGCCCGAACAAGGCCCAAATGAAGACCTCACCCGAGAACGTGAACTCCTGTTCGCAAACCACGTAAGAATGGCCCGTGAACAACCTGTACAAAGTTTGGTGTCGATCCGAGCACAACGGGCCCGAACCAAGGCCCAACGACAAATCGGGCCCGAACATGGCCCGGTCAACACGTTGACCCGAGACGTGAAGCCGTGACCCGATACCACCATAAGAATGCCCGTGAACAACCGTGTCAGCTTTCGTGGCTATACGACGTCGTTTGGTGGTGTTACGAAGAATCCCGAGAAAACGAACGTACCGGGCCCGCAGGCCCGTGGGCCCGAATCCAGATTATTCTTTCCCAAGACCACCGTCAACTTGTCCCGATGGCTCACATGAAGTTTGGTGCCGTTCCGACCTCGTTTGATACGGTTATGGTTGAACCACACGGGCGCTCGGTCCCGACCCGAGCCCAGTCAACGTTTTGACCCGATCAGACCGGCCCGTGACCCGAAACCACCCTACTTGGGCCCTACAACAGCCACGTAAAGTTTCGGGATGATCCGACGTTCTTTCATGGGGTTACGGACAATCCACGTCAAACAAGCGTCACGGGCCGACCGAGCCGGGCCAACGGGCCCTCGGGACCCGAAAACTGAATTTCTTTCATCCAAACACCTTAAAACACGTTACCGAGGTCTCACGCAAAATTTCATGCCAATCCGACGTCGTTTGATGGGGTTTTGAAAAATTATGATTCCTCAAAAATTTAATGTTTGTTCCTGTCACTTAGCTTTTTGTGCAAAATGTATATATAGGGGAGGGGTGGGTGTTGAGCAGCCCATGCCCGGGCAAGGTACGAGAGCGCCCAAGCCAAAGGAGGCTGGTGGCGCGCATAACAGCCCAAATGCCCCAACGATGACTGAGAACAAGCGCCCCTCTCCCCTCCCTCCCCCCCACCAAGCGCCCCTCCCCCCCACGTTGCCTGCCCACGTTGCCTCGACGACCAGCAAACCTCGAAAATTATGATTCCTCGAAAAATTAATGTCTGTTCCTGTCACTTTACTTTTTGTGCAAAATGTATATATAGGGGAGACCAGGGGCTTGAGCAACCCCTGTGCCCAAGCATGGGCATGATAGAAGCACACGAGACGCGAGGTTTAAAGCCTATACAAGCAAGGCGTCGGTCTCCCCAAGCCCCGTTGCCTATAAATCAAGCCCGATGCCTTGTAAATGCCCCACACGATGCCTACAAGCAACAACGATGTTTGCTAGTTAATCGATCGATGCCCCACACATTGCAGCATGTTGCCTAGTAAACAAGCCATGCTGCCTTGGAAGCGCCCCACATCATGGCATGTTGCCTAGAACGCTGCCCAGCACGCTGCCCTTGTTCCCGCACGACGACCTGAAAGCGTGGCTGACCACGTGCTTGCCTTCAAAAATTATGATTTCTCAAAAAATTAATGTCTGTTCCTGTCACTTTACTTTTTGTGCAGAATGTATATATAGGGGGGTGGTAGTACTCTTGGGGTAGAGAGGCATGTGCTGGGATGGCATGCCAAGGCATGTGCTGGGATGGCATGCCTTGGTGTGTGCTGGGATGGCATGCCAAGGACAAGGATGTGCTAGGAAGGCATGCCAAGGCAGGCAAGCACATGCATTGTGAGCGAGATGAGACGGTTGTCTTTACCCCAAGAGTGCCCAAGGGAGAGGAAAGAGGTGTCAAACGCATGCTGAGCCCCACTTCGGTAGTTTGGCACCCCCATAGGCATTCAGGCAAGCGTGCCTATGGGTAAAGTCGGTAGAGCTTGTCAGCCATGTTGGGTACTATTGTTTGGACGAGATGATGGCACACGTCAAGCTTGCTTTAAGGTAACGTTCTGGCAGCACAGCCAGCCCGCAATTGCTAGTTCAAGCGGGTGGAATCTGCCTATAGGGGCGTTGCTTGCTTGCTTGCTGTGGAATTGGGCACGCCCAATATGTATCATCGACCCACGTAGTTCCTGCATGGCCCCATAGGTATTCAGGCAAGCGTGCCTATGGGTAAAGTCGGTAGAGCTTGTCAGCCATGTTGGGTACTATTGTTTGGACGAGATGATGGCACACGTCAAGCTTGCTTTAAGGTAACGTTCTGGCAGCACAGCCAGCCCGCAATTGCTAGTTCAAGCGGGTGGAATCTGCCTATAGGGGCGTTGCTTGCTTGCTTGCTGTGGAATTGGGCACGCCCAATATGTATCATCGACCCACGTAGTTCCTGCATGGCCCCATAGGTATTCAGGCAAGCGTGCCTATGGGTAAAGTCGCTTGAGCTTGCCAACACCCATGTTAGCTGTAGTCTGGACCGATGATGGCACAAGGATGCTTGCTTTAAGGTAACATTCCGGCAGCACAGCCAGCCCGCAATTGCTAGTTCAAGCGGGTGGAATC
>JARYGA010018354.1:0-35465 GCA_030545235.1 Helianthus tuberosus | reverse complement strand
GTAGTTTCAGAAATATGATTAAATGTGTAATAAAATTCCAGATTTCGGATGAATGTTTGAGTAATTTTTATTTAGGGTTCATCATGTTCTTAGTCAAAATTCGAATTTTCCTTTATGATTTGGAATGTGATTTGAATTGTTAAATGTTTCCCTAATTTTGATCTAATTTTGCCTATTAAGTTTTTTTCGAAATCTGTTAAAAGGATAAACAGATTATGATTTCGAAATTTTATGATAAAAATAGATCAATATTATAATTGGAAACTCTATCACAATTCTTAATTTTCGAATTTTCAGTTGTTATAACCATAAACAGCAACTGGATCGCACAAGATCAGATCACATAAGAGATGATCTGATCGCATAATATAATCGCACAAGATCAGATCGCATAAGAGATGATCTGATCGCACAAGATTGCATAATCACACAAGATTTGTGGATCGCACAAGATTTGTGGATCACACAAGACTTGTGGATCGCACAAGGCATTACTGATCGCACAAGTTTTGGGCCTCACTGATCACACAAGTTTTGGGCCTCACTGATTGCACAAGTTTTGGGCCTTACTGATCGCACAAGTTTTTGGGCCTTACTGATCGCACAAGACTAAAATTTTTTTGTAATTACTTAGTTAATTAATCAGAATCAGATAATGTTTTACAAAACCAAAATAGCTTAACTTGAATGAGCTTTTGATGTATCATTTCTGGCCAAAGCTGACTTGACACATCTACTTATTGTTCAAGTATTACGAAAGCTATGTTGTGTGTGCATCATAAGCATGAATGTCTTAATTTCTGGCCAAAGCTGATTTAATTCATTCATAGATGGCATACTCAACAAGTGCATAACTAAAGTGATTGTTTCAATTTCTGGCCAAAGCTGATTTGTTACAACCACTTTGCACATATGCTTAAATGATTACACTTCTGGCCAAAGCTGATTTGTCTTCGTTTAAGTAGAATTTTTTAGCTAAGTCTATTATTTTGATGTTAGTAATAGACAATATTACAGCTTCATAATGTAAAATGGTCATTATTTATGCCTGCCTTAGTTTAACGTGCCCTTAGATCACATTAGGATTTCTTCCTTAGTATCATAACTTGCTCATCTTATTTCCACTATCAGCACCCAACTGCGGGATTCCACCTTTGACTGGTGATAACTTTGCTGCATGGAAGGATGCTCTCATGCTTACTCTTGGCCTGCTGGATTTTGATTATGCTCTAAGAGAAAATAAGCCAGCGGATCTTACCACTCAAAGTACTGCTGCTGAGCAGTTGACTCATGATAAGTGGACTAGGTGTAACCGCATGTCTCTCATGTTTATGAAGCAGTCCATCAGCAATGCAATCAGAGGAGTTATTCCTGATTCTGAAGATGCTAAAACCTACTTGGAACATGTGGAGGCGCAATTCAAAGGGACGTCTAAAGCACACGCTAGTACTCTTATTCTCAAGCTGGTGACAACTAAGTATGATGGGAGGAGGGGCATTCGCGAGCACATCATGATGATGAATGACATGGCCAATAAGCTGAAGGGGCTGGAAATGGAAATCAGTGATGGTTTCCTTGTTCATTTCATCATTACTTCGCTTCCTTCGTCCTTTGAAGCATTCAAGATCAATTACAACACTCAGAAGGACAAATGGACGATGAGTGAACTGGTCGCTATGTGCGTACAGGAGGAAGAGCGTATGAGGATGGATCGCCATACTGATGTTGCAAACTTCACTACCTCCAACTCTAAGAAGAGGAAGAACAATTATCAGAGGAAGGATGCTTCAAAAGTCTAAAGGCCTAATCCTAATCCTAATACAAGTGCACCTTCCAGCTCTAAGAACTCCTTAGGCAGTATCCGCTGCAAATTCTGTAAAAAGACAGGACACATGCAGAAGGAATGCCCTGACTTTAAGGAGTGGCTGGCTAAGAAAGGTAACGATTATTTTATGATACTTGAGTCCTATAATTTAAGTGTTCCTGCTAATTCTTGGTGGTTTGATTCTGGTTCTATGGTTCATGTTACCAGTTCAACTCAGGGATTCCTTTCAATCCGGAAGCTGGAAAGAAACCAAAGAACGCTTAAGGTTGGGGATGATCGAGAATTAGAAGTGAAGGCCATTGGAACATTACAATTAGTTATGAAAACTGGTTTATGTATTAAACTTTATGATACCTTATATGTTCCTGAGGTAACTCGGAACCTTGTATCAGGACCAAAGTTAGACATGGACGGTTTTATTGTTTCCCATGGTCATCGCAAACTCTCTATCCTTTATGATTCTGTTCTTTATGGTACTGGTATTCTTGATGGTGGTCTCTATAGATTAGAACTAGAAGATAACTTTTCCAAATCTTTGTTGTCATATAACATTAATGAATCACTCACAAAGATGGAAGAGAAACGAGACTTAGAAACTTCATCCATGTTGTGGCATCAGCGTTTAGGCCACATCTCAAAAGAACGATTAAATCGTCTTGTAAAGGATGAAGTCTTACCTCCTCTCGATTTCTCTGATTTTGGAACATGTGTCAAATGTCTTAAAGGTAAAATGACATTAGCGAATAAGAAAGGTGACACTAGGAGTTCTAATTTATTAGAACTCATTCACACTGACATTAGTGGTCCCTACCAAATCCCTGGCATAACAGGACATACTTCATTTATCACTTTCATTGATGATTATTCTCGTTACATGTACTTGTATCTTATTAAGGAAAAGTCTGAATCTCTAACAACTTTTAAAGATTATAAGGCTGAAGTTGAAAAGCAATTAGATCGTCAGATTAAAGTTGTGAGATCAGATAGAGGCGGTGAATATTATGGAAGACATACTGATGTGGGTCAAGCTCCTGGTCCATTTTACGAGTTTTGTAAGGGCCAGGGGATTGTGAACCAATACACCATGCCTGGTACACCTCAGCAGAACAGTGTCGCTGAAAGAAGAAACCATACCCTTGTGAACATGGTGCGCAGTATGTTAGCCAACACTAATTTACCATTATTCCTCTGGACTGAAGCGTTAAAAGCAGCTGTTCATATACTCAATAGAGTTCCTTCTAAGTCTGTCCCTAAAACTCCTTATGAACTTTGGACAGGAAGGAAACCGAGTCTTAAATATATGAAAGTATGGGGCTGCATTGCTGAAGCAAAACTTTACAATCCTTTCCTAAGGAAACTTGACCCTAAAACAGTTACCTGCTTCTTTATCGGGTATCCTGAGAACTCTAAGGGTTATCGTTTCTATTGTCCTTCCCATGTCACCCGTATTGTTGAAACCAAGCGTGCTGCGTTCCTGGAGGATTTCAAGGTCAGTGGGAGCAGTACCAACCCTTACGAAGAATTGCAAGAAGTACAAGACGCGGGGGGGAGAGACTCGTCGCTTACCATTACTCCGATTACTCCTCTTGTACCCAGTGCAACTACTGTACCTAAAGCTACTGCACCAACTCCAAATTTACCTCTACAATCAGAACCCATTATACCTCATGACGAAGGCACATCAAACGCTCAAAACCAAGACAACGCTGAACCCGATAATCCACTCAGGAGGTTATCTAGGCAAAGAAGGCCTACTAATTGGGATGATTATGTTACCTACCTGACTGAAATGGATCCTGGAAAGCTCAATGATCCTATCTCTTACAATGAAGCCATTAGCAGTGATCAGTCTTCTGAATGGAATAAAGCGATGATTGATGAGCTTGAATCCATGAAGAAAAATGACGTTTGGGATTTGGTAGAATTACCCAACGGAGCCAAACCCGTAGGATGTAAATGGGTATTCAAAACAAAACTGGATCCGAATGGTAACGTTGAACGCTACAAAGCGAGATTGGTTGCAAAGGGCTACACTCAGAAAGAGGGAATTGATTATCAAGAGACGTTTTCACCTGTCTCTCGTAAAGATTCATTAAGGATCGTCATGGCCCTAGTAGCTCATTTTGATTTAGAGCTGCATCAGATGGACGTTAAAACCGCTTTCCTTAACGGAGATTTGGACGAAGATGTTTACATGAAACAACCTGAAGGCTTTAAACCTGAAGGTCAGGAGCATCTAGTCTGTAAGTTGAAGAAATCCATTTACGGGTTAAAACAAGCATCACGTCAATGGTACCTCAAGTTTGATGAAGTCATGAAGAAACAAGGTTTTATGAAGAATCAAGTGGATCAATGCACCTACCTCAAGATGAGTGGGAGCAACTTTACTATACTTGTCCTTTACGTAGATGATATTCTATTGGCAAGTAATAGTTTAGACATGTTGCATGAGTCGAAGCGGTTACTCTCGCATAACTTCGACATGAAGGATCTTAGAGATGCTTCTTACGTCATTGGCATCGAAATTCACCGAGATAGACACAAAGGGATCTTAGGATTGTCCCAGAAGGCTTACATAGATCGTGTCCTTACACGATATAACATGCAACAGTGCAAACCCTCCGTCGCTCCAGTAGTTAAGGGAGATGTTTTCGGTTCATTCCAGTGTCCGACAACAGAGGTTGAGAAGGAGCAAATGAGCCAGATACCTTACGCGTCAGTAGTAGGGAGCTTGATGTATGCTCAAGTCTATACTCGCCCAGATATCGCTTATATTGCTGGAATGCTAGGCCGTTATCAGACTAATCCTGGCCTAGATCACTGGAAAGCAGCTAAGAAGGTACTTCGATATCTGCAAGGGACGAAAGACTATAAGCTGACTTATAGAAGAAGTGATCATTTAGAAGTGGTGGGCTATTCTGATTCTGACTTTGCCAAGTGCAAAGATGACAAGAAATCCACTTCGGGCTATATCTTTATGTTAGCAGGCGGCCCTATCTCATGGAAGAGTCATAAACAACAGTTTACCACAACTTCCACAATGATGGCAGAGTACATTGCTGTTTATAACACAACCTGTCATGGAATGTTGCTTAGAAATCTGATCACTGGACTCAAAATTGTTAATTCCATTTCTAGACCATTGAAGCTTTATTGTGATAATTCAGCTGCCGTTAGTTTCTCGAACAGTAACAGTTCGACTGGAGCTGGTTTATATCTCGATACAAAATATCTGTTCGTACGAGAACGAGTTGAGGAAAATAATCTTTGTATCGAGTATATTAGTACTAAGGATATGCTTGCGGATCCGATGACTAAAGGTCTCCCTCCTAAGGTTTATGAAGAACATGTTCGGAATATGGGATTTAGTAAAGACCTTATTTGAGCATATTGTACTAGCTTATGTTTTATGTTAATGAAATTTCCTCAGTTTGATTTTGTATGTCTCTTAGAATATGTTCAACCGGTATAATGGCATATAGACAAATAAAGTTACAAATCAAACAAAGGGCTTACGCGTATTTTGATCATGACGATTAGGTTTTAAATTAAGGCTATAGTATGGTTAATGGGGGTCCTGAGTCGCATAATGATTCAACGGCTGTATTTCTCTGCTATAGTACTTGTTTAAGGCTAAAATGAGTGTTAACTCCTGATCAGGCTTATCTAATACTCATAGTAAATGATTACTCGGCTAAGTGGGAGAATGTAAGATTAAATATATTATGTATTAATATTTAATCTATAGCCATTATAATCATTTACATAATATAGATCAAAATATATATAATAACCTATTAAATAATTAGTTGGTAATTGTTGATGGACCATATTACCCTTATTAACTAAGTAGGTTTCCTCCTTGGTGCTTATATAAGGAGAATTATGTGGAGGTTAAAGGGTTACTCAGTTACACAATCAGACACACACCCCATAAGATCATAACATCATAATTCGATCCTCCATCTCCTACAGCCGATACCCTTTTCGGTTTTCTAAGTTCCCATCATCAGTCAGCACCCTAAGGAGGAACCAGATCACGATGACAAGCATGTCGAACTCCATCAGTGGATTCTCCACTGCACTATCTGCTGTAACAGGTATGTTTTAATGTTTTCCTTCATGTATAAACAGAACTGAACCAACATGTGAGTGTTAACTTACAATAAAAGCTCAGAGTATCATTTAGTTCATTTTCATATAGTTCTTATGTCGTCTGTTTATCCCAACCTTTATCCATTTTTCCTTTTCTGGCCAACTTCTTAAAAGCAATATATTCATCTCCCAGCTTCTTTTTTTTTCCGCTGAAAAACTTTGCTTCTTCTCAATGAAAAACCTGTACAAAGAGAATAAAATAGTGAGTAATTTTTTTTTCTCAAATGACAAATTCGTACAAAAGAAACATAATTGTGAGTAAATATTTATTAAGCGTATTAGCTTCACCTCACCTATTTCTTCCACCAAATTTAAAATTTTGGCCAGCATGTCATCTTCTACTATATCCCCCTTGAGTGAGAGTGAACCGACTGCCTTGATTGTTATTCACGCTCCCTTTCAATATAAGCCGAACTCCGAACCCCAATTTGTGTCCTTCTCCAAATCGTTAGCCTTTAGTGAAGCTGACCCAAAATTTTGCTATACAAATAAATAAAAGACATAGCAGTAAGAATCGGCTAAGGCACATTGGAACCCTTAAAATAATAGTAAAAATGGACATAGCAGTCACTAATAACGACATAAAACATTTACCTTCTTGAAATTTAATACATTTTTTTTTTGCTTCGGCCTTTGAAACTTTTGTTTTAGGTTTCTTCATATTTCCCCAACTAAAACACCTTGGAACATTTAACTTATATTCATCCACCAACGTTAGGCACTGTGGAAGAACTTCATATGTCCACATCTATACGAAGCAAGAATAATACATTTAAATAAATTAAAACTACAAAGTATCATTAAGAACATTAACCTTGAACATCCAAGCAAAACTTTCCGGTGAGTAATAGTCTTTATCCTTTTGTTTTTTAAAGCAATTGAAAAGGTACGGGTATGTAAGATTCCACAATATTTTCCCCAATGGATAACGGGTTACAGAGATTGAAATTATCCACAAGTTCCACAAAATTGTCTGTCAAAATTGTTTCATCTTGAGTGCCCCGAAAGCCAACTTCCACCGACATCAAAAGGGATAGACGCAAAACATCACTATCATCAAATTTAAACAAATCTCTCTCGTAAAGTTTTACCAACCCTTTAATGTTCATTTATTTCCCCCAAATAAATGTTGCTTCAATGTGCATTTCAAATTTGGAAGAGGTTCATTCCATTCACCAAATGGTAACCCAATTATCAAACAAAACTCATCTGGTCCAAACCGTAACGACTCACTCACGAATCTTATAATATATTACATGAGTTGTTGGGTTCGTATCAGACTTTATTTCATGCTGAAACATAAGTTGAATGAGCACAGAATCTATTATAGGCAACTTAACATCTACTAAAACATGTTCTATTCCAAATAGTTTGTTGATTGGGTGTTAGTTTCTTTTTAATTATACAAGCAACCTGCGGTTTACAATGGATTTTAAGTTTAGCCATGATCGATGAAGACTATTGTCGTCGGAAAGTTAACCGATGCAAATTCACATAAAAAAGTCAAAAACAGATGACCCTCAAAAGTCAAACACATATGACCCTCGAAAGTCAAATAATCCAAAAATTTACTCTCAAAAGTCAAATGAAAAACCTAGAACTTTTTGCTCAAACAAAAACATAATGACATCACGCAAAGATGACTTCTTCATCTTTTAAGCCTTTCCATTTCATAATTACGGTTACTTTTTTACAAATACATCTTCATCTCTTGAGCCTTTCCAAAAATAATCTCTTCATCTTCAGATTAATTTCCCTTCAGTGGCATCTAGGGTTTACATAAATTAGCAGGTACGTTATTAGCTGATGATTTTGATTACTTAATATCTACCCAGATGTTAATACTCTAATAGATATTGTTTGTGATAGTTTTCATTTTCATTTTGTGATAGTTGATTTTTAAAATACTAGTTGTGGCACTTTTGACAATCCTAGTCTTAGAACAGCAGTTACAAATTGTAATGTTAGATATTGTCTTAATTTTTGGAAATATGTTTGGTATATTGGTTTTTACAATTATGCCATAACTGTGGTTTTCATGACTAGATAGATGCATACCATACCTTCATGTTTTTAAAGTTAATGCAGTCGAGTCCTGAAAACTAGGGATGGCAATAGGTCGGGTATGGCTAAGCCCAACCCCATACCCGGTTACAAAAACTTGTGCCATACCCAACGGATTCAGTTGTAATTTCAGTTTCATATCCTTTGGTCCACGGAAAACCAAAGAATTTCGTATATGTGAATGAAACAATATTTTGCCCAATCACCATCGAGAACACTACAAGGGATACGTTAATGTTATGGTCGGTTAAAATATATGATTCTAAACCGAAAACTCTTTCACCCTCTCTCTGATGAAACCTCACACACCTGATTCTGATGCCGATTACGTCAATTCTATTCTTGAAGGTTTTTCGATGGAAGACAAAATTTTGATACATGGTAATATTTAGACCATCTGGTTATCCTGTAATGCACGTCTCAAAGGCCTGCACGCACCATGTGTTGAGTTTTCTGTTGGAGATGATTTGATCCGGCGATTTGGATTTGTTATGGCAGAAGATCAGTTCTCATGGTCATTGATTTATAGATACAACAGACCCAGTAACCTAATCCCCAAACATGTGAGAAGTTTTCTGATTGTAACAGATTCAGGTTTTCCGAGAACTTTATAGGTGTTCACGGTGTTGACGAGAAGAAAGGATATGGCGTGTCGTCGTGGTTTAACATAATTGAGGTGAGTGTGGTAGTGAAGGTTATCTTATTCTTGAGATCTCAGGGGACATGTGGAGAAGTGATAGGAGTGAAAACACCATACGACTAACAGGCTGACATAATAAGAGAGAGAATTAAAACATTTGTTTGGCAGGGGTCTGATATTAAGGTGGGGAAGGCGGAGTCCTTTAAACCTCTAGAAAGGGCAACGGGTCGGGTATGACAATAATAACTTCCCATTCTATAGGTTTATGTAACACCCTTGCTTGTTTTATAATATTTTATATAAGTTTAGTATAAATACATGTTTATACGATTACACATACGTATAACAATACGAGTTTACTAAAACTTTTACAACTAAAAAAAATAGTACAACATAATGTAATTGAGTTCGTCGTTTAAAAGTTACGACGTAACGCCGTGCGGAAGCTTTAATCTCGTGTGTTCGGTTCTTCGTTGAGCTTGATCTTCATCCGGGCACTTTTGGCTATCACCTATGATCAAAACCAACTTAAAAGTTAGCTTTGATAGTTAAATAACAAGTTTAAACAAGTTATATGGGTCAAACAAACAAAAATTAAACAATTTTCGGAATCAGGGGGTCTAGACGCTACGCCTAGGGGCTAGACGCTACACCTAGGGGCTAGACGCTACACCTAGCCCCCTTTTTGACAGCAAGTTGTTTATTTGTTGCTGCAAATTCCCAGCTCAACCTTTTATCAAGTCCAAACTTAAAACCTCCGTAACTTTTGATCCGTAAGTCCGTTTTAGGCGATTCTTTTTCTTACGCGTTCGTAATTTAATTCTCCATCATATGGAGTTAAAATTTATCATTCAAACTAATAAAATACCAAATTTTTAAGCAGTCGGCTTATTATTCAAAATCAACATTTTGACCCCGTTTGTATTTAAAACCACTCACTTGGTTTTAAACAACAAAATATACACCAATGTATTTAACCCAAAATCCTTTGCTCGGGTTCGAAATTTTATTTTGAATTACATATGCACATGAAACCATTTCGACCCATTTAGAGAATATTAAGCATTCTAGTCTAAAACTCGTTCTTTTCCTTTCACACTTCATAATTCCACATTCAAGGTATCTACCTATATCTCATAACCATAATGCAGTTTCCAAACAACCCATATGGGTCGTTTGCCTAATATACCCATCAAGGGCTTTTTGGTAAATTTTTTAATCCCTCAATTTACGACGAAGGACTTCCACTAATTAATTGACCACAATACCACTTTTAATTATAAATCTAACTATATGTACCTGGCTCGGGTCATAGCATTGACCCGTTTACATACCTCTTGCTTTAAATTTTCTAATTAAAGCAACGCAACATGTGTTATTTCCTGTAATCACAAAACTCAACAAGTAGTCGTCAGTTATTAATGTCAAATGATATTAACACACCATTTGACCCGTTTAGTCGACATGACCATTTTCGCTATATCAACCTTAAACATATTTTAACTAAGCTTGTCTATATAAATGTAACGAGACGATAAGTCGCGTACCTTTAAAGCGTTCCCTTCAAGCGCATGTCCACTCCGGTCTGTCCGCTTGAAAACTCGACTCCTTTGTCTATAGAGTTCAATCAACTATTTGTTTAGAACTCCATTCATGACATATTACACATATTTCACAATGTTATTCGAATATGCGTTTTTATTCGAAACTTAACATCTTAGCTTTCTCTTAGGCATTTTAACAAACACCTTATGGGCAGTAATTTACATGATTCATTATCAAGTTCATAACTTGTCATATAGCCAAATTTAACATCAATCAGACTATTTTATATAAAGGGTAACATCAATAAATCAGAAATCACTTCATAAATATCAAATTACACTAGAACAACATTCGAAATCCTAGTGTTCATCAAGTTCACAACAACCCACTAATCACCTACAATGGTGTTCATGGAATTTACTACAATTAGGCATGATTTCATCATATACTTGTCTGGGGCTTACTCCTAGACACTATATTGTTCCTATTCCTTCCATATAACAAACATGCAACCATAAATTTCGAATTTTCTAAGATCACCCAGAAATTCAACTAGAGATTTCTCATGAAATTCACATACCTTGTGACCCCCTTACGGTGGAGATCATCAATCTAATCTCGGATTTCGTTTTGGAATGGATTTGTGCCTTCAATTTGTGAAATTTTTGGGTGAGTTAGGGTTTTGAAGAAACCTGGTCGCCCCCTCCGTGTTTTAGTCGATCCACACACCAGTGTGTGTGTTGGATTTTTCTTTTATTTGTTTTTTCATAAAACTTGTTTCATATATGGCACTTTTAACCCTCCTACTTTCATGAGGTTTTTATTTTGGGTGTTTCTAACACTCTAATTTATTATCACTAAACTCTTATCTAACTAGGTTAGTTTTATCACTAGTTAGTTTATCTCGTTAATATCAACGTCGGATTTATAATAAAAGGATTTATATTTTAGGGGTGTTACATACACCCCGTTACCTCGGGTCTTTTATAAGATTTGTTTTCTCCAAAGCTTTGATTCACTTTTTGTTAATATTAGGCTTACTTATTTAGATCCTAATATTTTCCGGGTTTATTTTTATCACTACCGTATTTTACCCGTTTATTTTCGGTTACTTTATTATAATTAATAAACCCGTTTTTGGGGTGTTACAGTTTAAAAGACTCCGCCTTCCCCACCTTAATATCTGACCCTGCCAAACAAATGTCTTAATTCTCTCTCTCTTATCATGTCAGCCTGTTGGTCGTATGGTGTTTTCACCCCTATCATTTCTCCACATGTCCCCTGAGATCTCAAGAATAAAATAACCTCCACTACCACACTCGCCTCAATTATGTTAAACCACGACGACACACCATACCCTTTCTTCTCGTCAACACCATGAACACCTATAAAGTTGTCGGAAAACTTAAATCTGTTACAATCGGAAAACTTCTCACGGGTTTGGGGATTAGGTTCCTGGGTCTGTGGTATCTATAAATCAATGACCATGAGAACTGATCTTCTGCCATAACAAATCAAAACCGCCGGATCAAATCATCTCCAACAGAAAACTCAACACATGTTGCGTGTAGACCTTTGAGACTTGCTTTACAGGATAACTAGATGGTCAAAATATTACCATCTATCAAAATCCTGTCTTCCATCGAAAAACCTTCTAGAAAAGAATTGACGTAATCGGCATAGGAATCAGGTGTGGGAGGTTTCATCAGAGAGAGGGTAAAAGAGTTTTCAGTTTAGAATCATATATTCTAACTGACCATAACATTAACGTATCCCTTGTAATGTTCTCAATGGTGATTGGGCAAAATATTGTTTCATTCACATATACAAAATTCTTTGGTTTTCTGTGGACCAAAGGATATGGAACTGAAATTACAATAGAATCCGTCGGGTATGGGACAAGTTTTTGTAACCGGGTATGGGATTGGGATTAGCCATACCCGACCTATTGCCATCCCTAGTTTTCAGGACACGACTGCGTTAACTTTAAAAACATGAATGTATGGTATGCATCTATCTAGTCATAAAAACCTCACTTATGGCATAATTGTAAAAACCAATATACAAGCATATTTCCGAAAATTAAGACAATATCTAACATAACAATTTGTAACTGTTGTTCTAAGACTAGGATTGTCGGACGTGCCACAACTAGTATTTCAAAAATCAACTATCACAAATTGAAAATGAAAACTATCATAAACAATATCTATCAGAGTATTAACATCTGATATAGATATTAAGTAATCAAAATCATTGGCTAATAATGTACCTGCTAATTTCTGTAAACCCTAGATGGCACTGAAGGGAAATTATTCAAAAGATGAAGAGATTATTTTTGGAAAGGCTCAAGAGATGAAGATGTATTTGTAAAAAAGTAACCGTAATTATGAAATGGAAAGGCTCAAAAGATGAAGAAGTCGTCTTTGCGTGACGTCATTATGCTTTTGTTTCAGTAAAAAGTTCTAGGTTTTTCATTTGACTTTTGATAGTAAATTTTTGGATTATTTGACTTTCTAGGGTCATATGTGTTTGACTTTTGAGGGTCATCTGTGTTTGACTTTTTTATGTGAATTTGCATCAGTTAACTTTCCGACGACGATAGTCTTCGTCAATCATGGCTAAACTTTAAATCCGTTGTAAACCGAAGGTTGCTTGTATGATTAAAAAGAAACTAACACCCAATCAACAAACTATTTGGAATAGAACATGTTTTAGTATATGTTAAGTTGCCCAACAGATTTTGTGCTCATTCAACTTATGTTTCAGAATGAAATAAAATCTGATACGAACCCAACAATTCATGTGATATATTATAAGATTTGTGATTGAGTCGTTACGGTTTGGACCAGATGAATTTTGTTTGATAACTGGGTTATCATTTGGTGAATGGAATGACACTATTCCAAATTTGAAATCCACATTTAAGCAACATGTATTTGGTGGAAATACCTGAAAATTATAGGGTTGGTAAATCTTTACAAGGGAGATTTGTTTAAATTTGATGATAATGATGTTTTGCGTTTATCTCTTTTGATGTTGGTGGAAGTTGGCTTTCGGATCTCACAAGATGAAACAATTTTGACAGACAATTTTGTGGAACTTGTGAATGATTTCAATCTATGTAACCCGTTATTCATGGAGGAAAATATTATGGGATCTTACATACCCGTACCTTTGCAATTGCTTTGAAAAACAAAACGATAAAGACTATCACTCACCGGAAAGTTTTGTTTGGGTGTTCAAGGTTAATGTTCTTAATGATACTCTATAGTTTTAAGTTATTTAAATATATGTTTCTTGCTTGGTATGGATGTGGACATATGAAGTTCTTCCACAGTGTCGAGCGTTGGTGGATGAATATAAGTTAAATGTTCCAAGGTGTTTTAGTTGGGGAAATATGAAGAAACCTAAAACAAAAGTTTCAAAGGTTGAGGCAAAAAATTTGCGATAAATTTCAAGAAAGGCAAGTGTTTTATTTCTTTATTAGTGACTGCTATGTCCATTTTTACTGTTATTTTAAGGGTTGCAATGTGCCTTAGCCGATTCTTACAACTATATCTTTTATTTATTTTTTAGCAAAATTTTAGGTGGCTTCGCTAAAGGCTAACGATTTGGAGAAGGACATGGATTGGTGGGTTCGGAGTTTGGCTTATATTGAAAGGGAACGTGAAGAATATTCAAGGCAGTCGGTTCACTCTCACTCAAAGGGGATTATAGTAGAAGATGACATGCTAGCAAAAAATTTAAATTTGGTGCAAGAACTAAGTGGGGTGAAGCTAATACGCTTAATAAATATTTACTCACAATTATATTTCTTTTGTATGAATTTGTTATTGAGAAAAAAATGTACTCACTATTATGTTGTCCTCTTTGTACAAGTTTTTCATTGAGAAGAAGCAAAGTTTTTCAACGAAGAGAAAAAGAAGCTGGGAGATGAATATATTGCTTTTAAGTTGGCCAGAAAAGGAAAAATGGACGAGGGTTGGGATAAACAGACGACATAAGAACTGTATGAAAAGGAACTAAATGATACTCTGAGCTTTTATTGTAAGTTAACACTCACAAATGAATTCCTAGTAAAGGTGGGATTTTTAAGGACCTTCTGGCATTTGATGGGTCGCAAGGCTGGTTTGAGTCGGATGTAAGTATAAATTAAGTTGTTTAAGTATATTTTACCTACTTTAGTTAATTGTTTTAACCAGCATATGGAGGCATGGATAACGTACCTCTACTTCTCAAGGACAAAGGACGTGACTTGGAGTGTATTACCAATGTGGTTTGTTCCTCAATTGAAGAGAGGGGATCACCGAATTTCTCTAGGGGACGGACGTTATAATCCATATCCTACGTTACTAAAATTCGTCATCGACATCGTCAGATTTAACTTTTTAAACATAGCTGCCGCTCTTAGGTTCTACTAAGATGTTACCTATCGTTTTCCACAGTCCCCACGTGTTAAGGAGAATCAACAACTCTCGAAAACGGCTTGGGACGGTGAAAAACAGTTAGGTCATCATGTTTAAAATATCAAATCAGATGTAGCCATGCCCCGAAACCATGATCTACGAAATCAAGTAAGTCTTTATATTCTTTGGCATATTGCAATACCAGGAGACTGTTATGATCAGTTAAATATTTTATTGAATGTAAAAATGCAGAATTTTTATGCCTCAGATGTATATTTAGAAAGTAACAATCATATATTTCCATCTTCCAACTCTGCATGTGAAATGCATATTTCTAGAACGACTTATCAAGAAAGAGTTGTTGAAACAAATAGATGATGAGGACCCAGAAACCATTGCAATGTGTTTTCGACTTCGTTTCGGACAAAAAATATTATGAACACATTATCCTTAGATGAAGAGGCGAAAAAACATACTAAGATTGATGTTAACTTTACTGAGGCTGGAATCTCAGATGAAGAGGCTGAAATACATAATAAAAGTGATGCTAACTCAGGGTCAAACATACATAGCCCATTAAAGTCTACGGATAAAAATCAGGTTGAATCAAATGATGTTGGTAAATCAAATGATGCTAACTTTTATGAGACTGAAATGGATAATATGAATGGCATTAAATTTACTAACTTAGGGTCAAACATACATAGCTCGTTAAAGCCTCCGTATAAAAATCGGGTTAAATCAAATGATGAAGGAAAATTAAATGTCCGTGCAGCAACTTGCCCCAAGAAGATGCATGTGAAGAAGAAAGACCTTTGTCTATCATTCGGAGAAAAGATACAAGTTGTCGGAAAATGAAATCTCAAGTTACGACCCTTGTCCGCACTTAGACCAATTGGGAAATAGCGTCAATTCGAATCCAAAGTTTTTTTTATCATGGCTATAGTTGATACCGATTCTGCCGGCTAAGTATGGTGATGTGACAGGCGAGTACGTGGCAGGTGATGACTTGGAGACTATGGTGACATAGTAGGAAGCCGAAGCGAATAAAAAGCATGGTTTAATTGTACCTAATCGCGATTGAACAGAAACCAGTGAGGTTGGTCGGAGTTATCGGGTTCCGATGATGCTCGATTTGATCACTCACATAATTCAAATTGCAGAAATTGAAAGTATGCAGGTGTTTGAGCATTGGTTTAATTATATGTTTAACGTCAATAATCCATTTTAACAACACGTTTTCTTCTTCTATCAATGGAGTTATCAATCAAGTCAAAAATTGATGCACTATAGAGTCTTGCCGTTGTCACCAACCAAGCAATGCTCTCTTCCTGTACATAATCACCATTCCATTCATCTACTGAATCAAGATAATTCTGCCAGAGATCCCTTCTATTGTTTAAATAATCCTTGGTCATTTCTGGGACATTAAGCACAAACAATCACTCTAAGTATTTTTAGCCCGACCTTTGGAATTCCAAGATCTCTAGCCAGGCCATTAAAAAATTCCAAGCTTTTCAACATCTTTTTACCTCCCCAACCAGTGTGCTAATGTTCCACTGAATATCCACACTAGTTTCCTGAAGCTAAATCTGTTGTCTTGCCTTGTCCTTCTGTTTGCAGTTGGGAAATGATCCTTCATAGATAACCAACCTTGTTGTCGTGTTGTTTTTCTTTCCTGTTGTCTTTTCTTCTGCACATCATTCACCTTCGGACACGACCCGTGTTTGGTGGACACGGCCTTGTGTCAAGTCTTCTGTTCTTGCTATTTTGTGGTTTGAATGTGAATTAGGGCTTGACGAGTTGCGTCAATTCCTCCTTCTCTACATTTATGTTGGTTTTTGCTTTATTTTTGTTTCTTTTGCACATTTAAGCTCTTTTGACTCTGTAAATTAAAAATGAACAGAAAACCAAGTTTTTTCAACATTAGTACTGAAAAAGGGTTGATTTTACGTCGATTTGATAAAATTTATATGTTGTATTTTAAGCATATCAAATAACCCCACACTTGAATCTTTTTTTGTCCTCAAGCAACACTCTGTTACGTGGATTATACTACGTAACGAAATAGGTAGAAGAGAAGGTTTTTGTCTCATCTTTAGAGTGCCGGAAATCCAAGTTCTAAATTTTTTTTGTTTTTGTTTCATTTGTAATCTTATTCGTCATGATTTGTTTAAAACACAATTTAAGAAAAAAAATATTTACTCTGAGCAAAACATGCCCTTATACAATTCTATTTAGTTATATAGAAATTTACACACCTCACAAGTGGTCACTCAACACTCGGCTGATGATATATTAAGTGAAAACGCTCGTGCCCATTTTTGGAACTTACTCCTACCATAGGCTTGACAATTGATCAAACCTCCTCCTTTTGACGTTAAATCCTTATAATATCAAGAGGGCTTTTGAAGGGTAGGTGGTGGTTCGGGTTTGGTATGTTTTATTGGAAAAGGTTGAAAAACGTAAAATATCGGTTTTTCTATTGCTTTGTGGCTTAGCAAAAAATACTTTAGCTTATTTTTTCTGATTTTTTTTTGTTGCCAAAGTTGAAACTGAGCCATAATTGTAATTTCATAACCGATAGTTTTACAAAAATGAAAGATAAAAAAATCAAAAGGTTTGTTTTTGTGGGTTTGGAACTGAAAAAGTTTTTAAGGTTCAAAGGAATTAACTAGGGGGTCTTTTAGATAAAGCAAAGAAAAATAAAGGTTTTGTTTTGAAAAATGGTTTGATCCTAATGTCTCTATCATTTACTTACTTGGATTTTTGTCGGTAAGGACTTGAAACGCATCGCATTGTCAAGTTCAAGATTCGTGACAACCAAACGGGCTATTCACACAAGAAACGAAAATTGAGCAATTAGTATATATGTATATTTGTATGCTCGGTAATGGCTCAAAACTCACTTTTGTGGGAAAAAGGGTTGTAGTCTAAAAATGTATATATAATCAAATCAAATTTTACAAAGGTTTGTCATGCCCGTTTTTGTAATTTTCTAAATTGGTTTTTTTATCACGACGCTATCAGTTGTAAATTCGTAAAAACATAATTTTTAGAACTTGTTTTACCCAACTAAACCAAGATAAGTAAAAAAAAATTGAAAAAGGTTTGGGGTGATTAGCGGTTCCAAGGTGAGTTTTGTGTACGGTTTGATTTAGGACAAACGATTCAAGGTTTTTATTATCACCCCACAATTAAATTACACATTGTTCTCAATGTGTCTCAAATATGATTTATTTTGGTAAAATATGTAAAAAGTGTGAAAATAGCAAATTTTTTTGTTTATTGGCACTTGCAGCACGGAGGCGTGCTATGGGCACACGGCCCAGTGTCTAAAGTTCTAGTAACAAATTGAAATCAGAAAACTTATAGTGGTGTGGCCACGGGGGCGTGCTGGGTGAGCACGGCCTGTGCCATCTTCTGGATAGAAAATTTTTAACAACAGTAAGTTGGGCACCGACACGTGCTGGGTGAGCACGGCCCCGTGCTGCAGCAACTGTTCTGCAGTTTATGAGTCCGGAGGCCTTTGATTTATGTGCATGGGTTCAATTTTTCATCATCCATCAGGTGTTTTCACTTTCTTTAACACAGTTATTTAAAAAACCATCATCCAATCCTCCATTTCATTAAAAATAAAAACAATCACAAGAAAATAAAAATTACAAATCTACATAAAACTAAGATAGATAGGATCTTGAGAATGCCTCACCGAGATCATTTTTAAACAACCCTAAAGCCACATTCCTAGATCTACGAAAGTTAGATGTTTGGAGGACTAGAGCTTTTGTGGGAAAATACTCAATCTAGAGGTCGTTGAGCATCTCTTTGATCTCCCTTGGAAGGAAGATAAAGGGTTTCTTTTCTACCTCCTCTTGAGGGGGAGCGAGATTTATCGGGACCTCGAAGGCAACATTGATAGGGGGAGGTTCTGGAATGTCGTCTTCCCATCCCGTAGGTTGTATGATCTCATTAGCGAGCTTCCAATCTTCTTGTGGGAAGATTGGCTCCATCGGAGGCAAGACCAAGATATTCAACCTTTGATGTAAAATGTTGATTTCTCTGAAATAATCTTCTAGCCCCACAGTGAGATAGTTCACACTGTCTATTAGAACTTCCTCCACTAAGGCCATCTCGTCGTGACTCTCTCTCAAGGCACTCACATATCTTACTAGAGTGGCCTTCTCCCTCTTCTCTGGTTCCTGTATCTTGTTGACGGTGTTCCACTTTGCTGGCTTGACATCTTGAGAGAAAATGACCAACCGTTAAAAAGAGATGGAATATCATATTGTTCAGCATGGCCCCGTGCTGCTCCAACTGCTCTAGATTCTTAGCTCTAAAAATTTTATTTTAAGTTGGATTTGATTGATTTTTAACTTTCTAAACGTAAATAACTTAAAATAATGTTTTACTAAATTGAATTTGCAAAACTTTGAGCTAAGAATCAAGAGTATGACCCTTCTATTGAAGCTTTTTAATCTTGAAGCTTAAATGGAGTTCATGGAAGGATGAAGAAGGGGAAAGGACCAAAAGAGGAAAGGACAAGAAGGTCAAATGAGACCTTTTTAAGAATATACCTTTTGGGGTATGTGTGAAGAATCTCCAGGATACTGCCCTTTTGGAATGGTTCCAAACATTCTCACCAAAGGCTGACTTTATAGACAGTGACAACACGCGAGTACGGCCCCGTTCCTGGGCAGCACAGCCTCATGCCAACTGCATGTGTTAGAGAATGTTGTCCATTAGTAAAACACGACCTACGTCATTCAGGTCAGAGTTCAAACAATAGGAATGTATCAAACAAGTCTAGTGCATCTGAAAGGGTTCGTATGATTGGAGTGTGCATCTGAAAGGTGATGAGAATGTCACTCAGGCATTCACGATAGAGATAGTGCCAGTTGATGATGCTGAAGCGAAAGTAGATGATACTGAAGTAAAAGTCGATCCTGAAGTTGAGAAGGAAAGTGAACCTGAAGAAGATATGGCTGATCAAATAACTGAAGTAAAAGAAGAAAAGCTAAAGACTGACTATGAAAAGGAAGCTGAAGAGAAAGATGCTAAATATAAAAGAATGGAAGCTCAACTTGCTGCTCTCATGGCAAACTGTAACACCTCGTAAAAATCGTGCCCAATTATGTGAAGACACGTGTCCTTAACCCTAAAACGTGTAAAGATTTATCTTGAAGGACTGAAGTTGTCAATCAATGAAAGTACGTGTGCGGAGGGACTAAAAGTGTCAACATGCTAATTTATGACTCTGAGTGACCTTTTACCAAACCGGAGGCTTCATAATGTTAAATCATGCTCTCGGGAATGCTTGATATTGATTAAACAAGTTGAAGGGCCAAATATGTAAAGTTTTAAAATTTAGTTCTCTGATAAATCGGATACGGACCGTAAAGGGTTCAGGCTTACGATCCGTAAGTACTGTAACTGGGCGAAATATTTTAAATCGGTTACTAACCGTATGGACTTCATGCTTACGGTCCGTAAGGACTGTATCTGGGAAGAATTTTTTTGGACAGCTGCAAGTTTCCCCCTTAAACCGCCCTTTACTCTCATAATTCGAAACCTGGAGCATTTTGATGGTTTTTAAAATCACTAAGGATACCTGTGATGATCTCTGGACACTCCTTAAAACCTGGCTTGATCCTTGATCATCCTCCTCAACTATAAATAGGAGTTCTTAATGCCTCATTTCCTTGCTCATCTCAAAAATCACTTCTCTCCTCTCTTGCTTGGAGATTCCTGATCAAAGGAGACTCCCTCTAGTCTAAAGTTCGAGCTAGGACCTTTTGTAAGTGTACTTAGCCACTTTAGTTCAGTTTTTATACGTTTAAAGACCGAAAGTCAAAGTTGCGCAAAACGACTTTAACCTTCGGTTAAACCTAAATGGTCCAGCCATTGTTCGAGGAGAATATGGCTACGTGATCATAATTAGGTGGGTGTTAATCCCTCAAAAGGGCAACTTCTAATTATCACGTTTACTTAGTTAATTGTCGGGTCAAAGTATCTTAATAAAAAGTCAAACTAGTCAGCTTTTTAAATAAAAATCAAATCTGATAATGTAGAGGTTATAATTCATATTTTGTCACTTAAATAACTTGGTAAATGTTATTAGAACATGTCTAAACATGTTCTACCGGACAATTCTAAGTTTAAGCCCGGTTCGCAGCCGAAAATCGCAAAAGGTTTACTTTTGCTTTGACTTTCAGTTCTGACCTGATTTAGCTTAATTCCTTTATGTTTTAAGCTTCCATTGTGACCATATAATGTTATAGTATAACCCTCTGAGGTTATATTACATGGTCACTTAGAAATTCTGAATTTTATGCATGTTTCACTTATTATGCTCATTGTTGACTAAAATGTCTTTATGGTCTAAAAATGAGATTTTTGAATAAAAGAACATACAAATGGATTTGTTACTAATTAGTAAACAATTTAAAATGTCTTGACACTTACATTCTGGTCTTAAATTGATTTTATGCAATTTATTAAAAATAATGCTTTTATACGGACCAAAGTGCCCTTAAGCATGGAAAGCAAGTTTAAACATAGATTTTGGCACAAAACTCCTTACCTGCTATTATGATATCATTTTTAGGAATTATTGGGATATTGGGTCAGATTATAAACTGACCTTATCATTGAGTTCTTGTATAAAATCTATAATTGACGATAATGTCCTTTTTTGTAAATAAAATGAGTTTTACACATGATTAACATGCAAAACTTTTTGCTACTAATTTAATATGAAAAATAAAATATTGACCATTCAAGGCTGGTCAAAATCTCAGAATCACATAAACTTTGCAAATATCGTCAATTATCGGTTTTTACGCTAAATAGGTGCATAATATGGTTTAAAAACATATTTGACACCCAAGACTTGTTACCTACTGACTTTATAAATGAATTTAAATATTTTTACAACAGGTATAAGTTATGAACTCAGAATTCCACTTATGTACTTAAAACCATATGTGAAATGACCAAAATACACTTTCGGGGCATAGTTTGGCCATATATGGTAAACCACACATATGTATGATATCCTACTGATATAACATCATAAAATAAGTATTTTTACAGAATGTTTTTGACCAGAACATCAGTTTACCTATATGTCACACCCCGATTTCCACGTGTCACCGGTGGGCCCGGTGGGGGAGTATCGTGACGTGGTTGGCAACGTAATAGTCAAACAACACAATATTATTATGCACAGCGGAAGCAAATTTAAAATATGATACAACCGAATTTAATATTGTTTATCAATGTAACAATATCCGGAAGTTTATCCACAGTAGGATCGAAACAAAATAATATTAATGGTTCAACAGACTTCAGGCATCCTAAGCTTGCGAGACTTTTTATTGATGCTTAGGAGACAATCCAGCCAATTTCGTTTAGTACCTGCATTCAGTCTTTTTGGGAAAATATGTCAGTTTACACTGGTAAATACAATCAACTGACTCATTTTGGAAAATGATTTAAAATTGGTTTGGATGCACATGGCATAAACATTTTTATAACTTGGGAGAATTATTTAATATTATAATCTTGTGAACGAATTACATGTTACTTATGCGTTCAGTAGCCCGGATCTTGTCCGGGTTAAAGATCAATAGACACACCACATCATAGAGTTATACACGGACGGTGTACGCCTACACCCCGTGCTCAGGTCGTGGCCATCTCGTAAGATGATGCCAAGGGTATCCGGGACATGGTCATTAACCCCCCAAAGGCTGTAAAGTAATCAAGACTGTTTAAACGAGCCGATCAAATTATTCAACTACCCACTTAATGTGGAGATTTGATGCCCGATCAAGCGGTATGCTATAATGCTATATACCGTAACCCAAGCCCGTATAGGGAAAATAAGTTAAAAGTATTTACCTGAGTAAGTATTAATCACAATAAGAAAAATGCACGTAGCTTTTACTGGTCCTCCTAATCTGGAACGAAGGTTTATAATAACCTATTAGAATTCTAACGGGTCTTTTATTAAGCTTAAGCTTAGACCGGCTAGTTTCAAGATACGGTTCGTACGCACGATTAAGCGAAGACCGGATAGAATGTGATTCAGACCCGACAAGTTTGAAGACTTGTTTACTATGGGTTTATTATTCACATTCTGGATTTTGAGATAAAACCGTTAAGGTTTGACCCGTTTCGGCTAATTTATGTAAACTTGTTACATAAACCGAACCGTACGAGTAATAAGCGTGACGGGTAGTCATGAGAGCTATATACAGGTTTTCTAAGTTAATTATGTCTCAAATATGTTGTGACATCAGTAAGGTGTCTTTCATTATGCCCGAAACGAATTTAAACACAAACTATGCCCCGTAGGGGTAGTTTGGTCATTTTAAAGGTTGTAAAAGAGTTTAGATGTTTAACTGAGTTACAGGTCTGATGTAAACAGCAAACATACTCAACTTGATATGTTATATCAGTAGGCTAAAGCATATATGTGAAATTTATCATTTTTATCCAAACTATGCCCCGTAGGGGTATTTTGGTAATTTCACATAAGCCGAAAAGCTCAAAACTGAGGTCTGAGTTTATCAACCTTTGCTTACTGTTAAAATATCCTAATTTGCCTAAAATATCAGTAGGTATCAACCCGGGTATGTCCAATATGATTTTAAAACATACTATGCGTTAAAAACGCTAAATAAGGCGATTAAAGGCCATTTCCGGGTTCGATACTTAAATCTGATATTTTTGTATTTCTAGAAGGCTTAAAATAATTAACTTATCATATGTTATCAGTAGCAAAAGGTTTGGAGTCGTTTAGATAGGCAAAACTCATTTTATGGCCCGTAAGGGCAAAACCGACAATTACCGGATTAAGCCTACGACTACTAGTTATGCTCAGCCTAAATTAATTAAAAATCTTTAAAAATCCTCAAATAATATATTACATCAGTGGGTAAAATATTTGATACCAAAAAGTATGTTTAACTAGGCTATACGCTAATTACGCCATTTTATTAACATAAAGCATTAATTTTGCGATAATGAGCATAACTCTTAATCTACAAGTCAAACTGATGTCAAACTTTGCATACAAGTCTATATATCAGTAACTAAGGTTTCTACACTTTTACATTTCCATGAATCACGTTTTAAGGTAATAAGGGCATAATGGTCAACATATGAGCAATTAACGGAAATATGCATATTAATTGGATAACTAGTGAACCAAGGTGTATAATCACAGAGGGTTGTTCTAACAAGTAACCTAATCCAATTAAAGCTCTGAGGCATTTCTAAAACATTCCTAAACGGGTCAGAACTGAAAGTCAAAGTGAAAGTCAAACTATGTGACTTTCGGTTCCGAACCGGGTCTAAACAGGAAATAGTCGGGTTGAACATGTTTGGACATGTTCTTACACTAATTACTAAGTTATAACAATGATCAAACAGGTTATATATGTTCTAGATAGCTAATTATGCATAAATGACATTTTAAGCATCCTGTTGACTTTTTAATTATATGTTTGACCCGACTTTTGACCTGGTTAGAGTGGTGATCAGGGGAAACCCTTTTGAGGTTTTATTACCCACATAAATACCAACTTATAACCACTTTTAATTTGAGATATGACTGAGCCATTATTGACTAATCTCGAAGTCAAACCGTAATTACGACGGTTTGACTTTTAGCTAATTAACCAAGCTAAACTCAACTAAACAAGAACTAGCAGACTTACAAGAGTCCTATGCACGAGATATGATCACTTGAGGCTGCTTGATAGCTCTAGAAATGATCCCACAATGCAGGAGAAGGTGTGGGAATGTTTGTTGCAACTAATGAGCTTTATATAGTGAACTAAGGCACCATAAAATGTTGACAACAAAGTCTAGGACCCATCCATAACTGATTAACACTTGTCCTAGTGCTTAGGGGTGCCTAGGGGTCGTCCACATGTGAGAAAAACTGGTAAAATAGGTCACAATCGCGCATAACAGGCTGCAGAAGGTTTTCTGGTCGCTGGCACTTGCTTGCGCATCGTAGGGGTTTCTTGGCTACGATGCGCAGGCCTTCATCAGGGGCTGATTTGTTTGTTCTTTGGTGTTTTGAAAGGGCAAGTGGTATAAATGAATTGTGGACATTATTTTCTCAGTTAGGGGCCTTCCAATTGTGCCTTGAACAGTTCTAAACCCTACCATTTGTAGTTGTTTGCTTGGATGCTTTATAAAAGTACCGAAAATAAAGGTTTACCAATTCTTTTCTTCGTGGGATCCTATCGAGTATTTCCAATTCGTTATTGTCAACCCATTTCTGGATTTAAGACATAATAGATGTTTAATATATAAAAACTTGGGTCTTGGGATTTATAAATGAGGTGTTCAGAGGTAAAATTAACATGACGCCACGTTTCAATCCTGCCAAAACATCTTTATTTAATCCGGGTTTACAACGCGTTTTGTCTTACACGACACGTGTCGTTATTTTATTTAACACGAATTTTCGAGGTGTTACATCCTCACCCCCTTAAAATAAATCTCGACCCGAGATTTACTGAAACAAGTAAGGGTACTTTTCTTTCATCGTAGATTCAACCTCCCACGTGAATTCGGGACCTCTACGGGCATCCCATTTGACCTTTACAAAAGGTATATGCTTCCTTCGAAGCTTCCTTACCTGTCGATCTTCAATCGACAAAGGTTTTTCCACAAATTTTAAGCTCTCATCTATATGCACATCTGTATGTGGTATAACCAGTGATTCATCAGCGAAGCACTTCTTCAGATTGCAGATGTGGAACACATTGTGAATTCCACTGAGCTCTTCTGGTAAGTTCATCTTATAGGCAACTGACCCGACACGTTCGATAACCTCGAAAGGTCCTATGTATCTCGGGCTTAGTTTGCCTTTCTTACCAAATCGCATTACTCCCTTCCAGGGTGACACTTTAAGTAGGACTTTGTCGCCTACTTCGAGGTGAACATCCTTGCGATTTGGATTAGCGTAACTCTTCTGCCTATCCCGGGCAGCTTTGAGACGGTCACGAATCTGGGCAATCTTGTCTGTCGTCTCGAACACTATCTCCGGTCCAGATAATTGGACATCTCCAACTTCTGCCCAACAAACGGGCGATCTACACTTTCTACCGTATAATGCCTCAAAAGGCGCAGCCTTGATGCTGGTATGGTAGCTATTGTTGTAGGAGAATTCGATTAATGGTAGGTTCTTATCCCAACTACCTCCCAAATCAATCGCACATGCACGTAGCATGTCTTCCAACGTTTTAATAGTACGCTCACTCTGACCGTCAGTCTGAGGATGATAAGCCGTACTAAAATTCAAGCGTGTGCCCAAAGATTGTTGGAAACTTTTCCAAAAATGTGACGTGTACCTAGTATCCCGGTCAGAGATAATAGCTACAGGTATGCCATGTAGGGCTACAATCTTATCAACGTATAACTGGGCTAACATATCGGAGCTATAAGTCTCCTTGATGGGTAAGAAATGAGCTGACTTAGTCAGTCTGTCAACTATAACCCATATTGTATCATTGCCTTTCCTTGTCTTTGGCAACTTGGTAATAAAATCCATAGTTACCATTTCCCACTTCCACGTAGGAAGTTCAGGCTGTTGTAGCAAACCTGACGGTTTTTGATGCTCGGCTTTGACTTGCGCACATGTCAAGCATTTAGCTACGTGAGTGGCTACAGACTTCTTCAAGCCTATCCACCAATAATTTGCCTTCAGATCCTGGTACATCTTATCAGCTCCAGGATGAACGGAGTATTTGGAACTATGAGCTTCCTGGAGGATAACATCACGAAGTCCCCCATGAATTGGAACCCATATTCGTCCATTCAATCGTAAAATTCCGTCCTTGCTAAGAGTTAACTGCTCCTCAGTCACTCCTAAATTTTCATTAGGATAGTTAGCTTCCAACACAGCTTCCTTCTGTGCAGCTAACAACCTTTCCATCAAATTATTCTTTATCTCCATGCGCTTGGCATTGATTCGGATAGGTTTCATCCTTTCCTTTCGACTCAAGGCATCAGCGACTACATTCGCCTTGCCGGGATGGTACTTGATTTCACAATCATAATCATTCAAGGTCTCCATCCAACGGCGTTGCCTCATGTTTAATTCTTTCTGATTAAACAGATGCTGGAGGCTCTTGTGATCAGAATAGATCACAAACTTGATTCCATACAGATAATGCCTCCACAGTTTTAGTGCGAACACAACGGCACCCAACTCCAAGTCGTGGGTGGTGTAATTCTTTTCGTGCACCTTTAACTGTCGTGATGCATAGGCAATAACCTTGCCTTTCTGCATAAGCACACACCCCATGCCGGTGTGTGAAGCATCGCAGTAAACTACGAATTCTTCAGTGCCTTCAGGTAATGTAAGCACAGGAGCGTTGCTCAACTTTTGTTTCAAAACATCAAAGGACTCTTGCTGCTTAGGGCCCCAAACGAACTTTACTTTCTTCTTGGTCAAGGAAGTTAGGGGTGCAGCAATCCTTGAAAAATTTTCAATGAACCGCCTGTAATATCTTGCCAATCCCAGGAAGCTACGAATCTCTGTAGGCGTCTTTGGCTCTTGCCAATTCATAACGGCTTCAACTTTAGTGGGATCCACCTGGATATCACGCTCACTGACCACATGTCCAAGAAATTGGACTTCACGAAGCCAAAATTCACATTTGGAGAATTTGGCATAGAGCTTCTCCTGATGCAGGAGTTTGAGAATACATCGAAGGTGTTCCTCATGGTCAGCTTGATTCTTTGAATAAATAAGGATATCATCGATGAAGACGATAACAAATTTATCTAAGTATGGCTTGCAAACGCGATTCATGAGATCCATGAACGTAGCCGGTGCATTAGTGAGCCCAAAAGGCATCACTAGGAACTCGTAGTGACCGTAACGAGTCCTAAATGCAGTCTTGTGCACGTCTTCATCTTTGACCTTCAATTGATGGTAGCCTGACCTCAAATCAATCTTCGAGAAGTAACTTGCCCCTTGTAGCTGATCGAACAAATCGTCGATTCTGGGCAAAGGATACCTATTCTTGATCGTGACTTTATTAAGCTCGCGATAGTCGATGCACAGGCGCATCGACCCATCCTTCTTCTTAACAAACAAGATTGGCGCTCCCCAAGGAGATGAACTAGGTCTAATGAAACCTTTAGCCAGCAATTCATCTAGCTGTGTTCGCAACTCCTTCATTTCTGTGGGTGCCAATCTGTATGGTGCTCTAGCAACTGGTGCCGCTCCGGGGATGATATCGATCCTGAATTCGACTTGTCTATCTGGTGGTAGACCAGGTAGATCTTCTGGAAACACTTTTGGGTATTCAGAAATGACAGGGATGTCTTCTATCTTCGGTTTAGGCTCATCAATAATCACTTGCGCCATGTAAATGACACATCCCTTCTTCAAACACTTGGAAGCCTTGAGCATAGTCACCTGCTCAGGCAGCCCATACTGGGTATCTCCCCGAATGGTAAGTGATTCACCAGACGGAGTCTTTATTACCACTTGTTTCTGGTTACAGACAATTTGGGCCTGGTTATGAGATAACCAGTCCATACCCAGAACTATGTCAAAACCAGCCAACTTAAAGGGAAGTAGAGACAGAGGAAAAGAATGGTTCTTAATGGATATAACACATCCATCTAACACAGTAGAGACGGTTTCTATGGTACCATCTGCTAACTCTACCTCATAGTTTGCGTTTAAGGTTTTGACAGGTAAATTCAACAATTTACAAAACTTATGATCTACGAAAGAATTATCTGCGCCTGAATAAAAAAGTACTCTTGCAAAGACATCATTTACAAGGAATGTACCTGTTATGACATTATCGTCTTGCACAGCTTCTTTCGCGTCCATTCTGAAGACTCTGGCATTAGTCTTCTTAGCCTCCTCAGGCTTCTTGTTGTATTTCGGGCAGTTGGTCTTGATGTGCCCCTTTTCATTGCAACGGTAGCACGTTGCGTCTTTTATCTTTTTGCAATCCAGGGTTTTATGATCCGTGGACTTGCAAATTCCACAAGCAAAGGGTTTTGACTGAGTCTGAGAGTTCGACTCCAGTCTGCACTTTCCATAGTGCTGCTTCTTGCAAATTTTACACTTGGGCTTTTCACCAGAATTATGCCCATCCTTCCTCGACTCCGACCCTTTCTTGTTGTCACCGCTCCCACGGTGCTTCTTGTTCGACTTTCGTGAACCATCATCTTCACACTTCCTCTTCTCGGCCTCCTTATTCCTCAGCGATCTCTGCCTGACCGCATCCAGAGTGAGGGATAAGGAAATGTCAGTTACAGACCTGAAGGTAGCTGGCCGAGAAGCTTTTACGCTTGCCTTGATCTCCGGGGCTAAACCACCGATAAAGCGAGCGATTCTTTTTGGCTCCGGGGTTACCAGGTAAGGAACCAATCGGGACAGCGTATTGAAGCTTGTCAGGTAAGCTTGACAGTCGAGGTTCGTCATCACCAACGATAGAAAGTCAGATTCTATCTTCTCCACCTCATGTTGAGGGCAGAAATTTTCCTTGATTAGGGCAATGAATTGATCCCACGACATATTATACAATGGGATTTTTCCGGAGGCCTCCATCAGAGATCTCCACCATGCTAACGCTTCACCCTTGAAGGACTGTGACACAAACTTAACTACATCCCTTTCAGCGCACCCGCTGATATCTACCACCGTGTCCATCTCGTCCAGCCAAGTCATACAGTCGACGGCTCCTTTTTCCCCAGTAAAATCTCTGGGCTTACAAGACACGAAGTACTTATAGGAGCAACCCTTGTTACGGCGTTCTTGATGCAGTATTAATTGCTGAGATGGGACACTTTGATGGTTGGTGGACTGACGGTCATCACCATCTTTCTTGGGTCCATTCTTTTTGGGAGGAGGCTTGCTATGAGCCTCAGAATGTGTCTTGGGCTTTGAATGTGATGCAGAGTGGGTCCTACTTCGAGTACCACTATATTCTTCATACTGCCTTTCCAAAGCCTGTGTAACAGCGCCGTCTATGATCGCTTTTAATTCAGCACCCGTTAACGTAATCTGGGCGTTCTCATTTTGCTCCACTGGATGGCTATTTATTTCGTTTGAGTCAGCCATCTGAATTGAACTGTTGCAGAAAACAAGGACAATATTTTATTTGGGAGTTTATTATGGAATTACCCCTAAGGGTAACTCGTTAACCATGGTAAACAGAGACCATATTCGGTTAACTTATTAATCGTATTAATTTAGGATTTCAATTAAAATTTATCCTAATTATAAACAATAACTATATATATTAGCACATAAGGCTTAGTCACATGGACAATTTTATAAGCTATGATTTCAGAGAATCAAGACTTTTAAGGTTTGAACCTAGTTCATTACCCTTATCAGACATGGAGTCATAGCTACCACTGTCTTTTGGCTCATATGGAAGTGAGCTGGGCCCGCAGGCATCATATTACCACGTATGGTAAAATATGATCATCTTAATTGATGATCTTAACCCATGATTCAGAGATCATATAATTGGGTTTGGAATCTTCTAAAGAATCCTTATACATATAAGAATGACATGTGATTTTAACGAATCACTTCTGCCAGGAGTGTTAACATGTTTTAAGATGTTAACAGGGATTTGAATCTTTTAAACAGGTCTTACCATCTTGGCCCGGTCTTATATTTGACACGAGGCTAGGTTTCACACTTTAAGATTCTTAATTAAATAATTACATAGGCAGATTAATTTAAAAGGAATGATTTTAATTTATTTATTTCATTTATAAATTATTTATGCACAAAATGGCAAACATGAAATTCATAAAAACAACATTCCATTAATTATACATAGGTTACATGTTGCCCTAAACAGGTCTTTTCAAACAAACCATTACCCACGCAGGGGTTTTAAACAAGTACTTGCCCACGCAGGGGCTTTAAGTAAACAAACTAACATCATACCCACGCAGGGGTTAACGGAAAATAGACCCTCGCAGGGGTCAAATCATCACACAAACATACCCACGTAGGGGTTTATGGAAAGATAGGCCCACTCAGGGGCTCAAAACAAACATACAACACACATAACCACATAGGGGCTTAACAACCAAATACACCCACGCAGGGGCTTATACAGAAAATGGAAGGATTCAATGATCCTTCTTGTTCTTCCCTTTGATCAAGCCTACTAATCCTTGGAAGAATGTCTGCCTCTCCCTACGGTCCCTGTGCACTTCCCGTTCCACCTGATCCAGCCTCTGAAGGAGTTCCTCATGCTCAGGTGGGGAGAACCTAGGCGGCTGCGATTGAGTCCGTATGATAGGCCTAGGTGGTATCTGGTACCCTGGTGTTGGGTACCCAACTCCCCATGGAGCTCCGTATGGTCCTTCTGGTTGCAGGGCATTGTAGTTAGCTGCCACCAAGTAGGGGTCGGCCTCTGCGTACCCATAGTTGTGGTGGACTAGCGGCTCGAACGGGTTGTATGCCATGGAACCTGTATAAGCTGGGATTGGGTTGTCAAACCCCATTGGCGGCGGCTGCGGCATCGCTGGGTTGGAAGGTCCACCCATTTGTGGGTCCTCCTGATCTGGCGGGTAGTGGCTGGCACTTGACTGACGTGGGGAGCTGAAATGAAAGTCTCCCGCACGTGTTGACATACGTGCACCAGTTCTCCTACGCCATGGCGGTTGCGGAGGTGCCGGTTGAACTGGTGGCGGTGGAGGTGGTGGCGTAACTGCCACAAACCGGTGATCCTCAGAGGAATCTTGATGATGCTGCTGCTGCTCATGAGGCGACGAGTGGTGAGAAGGTGTGTAGTACCACTCGTGCTGAGTGAACATGGCTTGGAAGCTGTCTGGACCACCATATGGTGATCCATGGAACGAAGACCCATCGGAGATTTCTATCGGGTGGTTCGGAGTACCACTCGCCGGCATGACGGGGTCCGTATCCTCGTCCATGTCATCTGTGTGATCTCCTGAAAAATGGTCATCTGGACCCAGTGGGTTAAAACCCACGGGCTCTTGAATGTAATTGGCCGGGTTGAACCGGCCCCTGAACACTGGTGTAGGGTCACCATAGGAATGATGGGACAGGGATCGCTGAAGTGGTATGTAGGACGGTTGAGGGTTATTGGGCTCATGAGGGTTAAGAACTGGAGGTGTTGAACTATGTGAAACCGACCGTCTGGCCGGCTCGAACAGGTTTCTCCGGTTCTCCCGAGGGTCGTCACTCTCGGTGTTGGATGGAGCTCGCCGTTGCGAAGGTCCAGCTTCATGATCGTTGGGGGCGGTGACTGGCCCCTTGCCTCGTCCTCGTCTCCTAAAGAATCTTGGCGGCATTTTTTATTCCTGTCAATATTTCATGAGATAACAATAACAAAATATAAAATTTAAAGGACAAAACAAAAGGCCGAATAAGGTGGAATTTGTCCTATGTTATAAGTCTAGACCCGAAGGTTTAGATATGTGCAATTGTGTAACTGAGATTAAACACAAAAGGCTAGTGTTTAATTCACTCAGAGTTGGCTCTGATACCAACCTGTCACACCCCGATTTCCACGTATCACCGGTGGGCCCGGTGGGGGAGTATCGTGACGTGGTTGGCAACGTAATAGTCAAACAACACAATATTATTATGCACAGCGGAAGCAAATTTAAAATATGATACAACCGAATTTAATATTGTTTATCAATGTAACAATATCCGGAAGTTTATCCACAGTAGGATCGAAACAAAATAATATTAATGGTTCAACAGACTTCAGGCATCCTAAGCTTGCGAGACTTTTTATTGATGCTTAGGAGACAATCCAGCCAATTTCGTTTAGTACCTGCATTCAGTCTTTTTGGGAAAATACGTCAGTTTACACTGGTAAATACAATCAACTGACTCATTTTGGAAAATGATTTAAAATTGGTTTGGATGCACATGGCATAAACATTTTTATAACTTGGGAGAATTATTTAATATTATAATCTTGTGAACGAATTACATGTTACTTATGCGTTCAGTAGCCCGGATCTTGTCCGGGTTAAAGATCAATAGACACACCACATCATAGAGTTATACACGGACGGTGTACGCCTACACCCCGTGCTCAGGTCGTGGCCATCTCGTAAGATGATGCCAAGGATATCCGGGACATGGTCATTAACCCCCCAAAGGCTGTAAAGTAATCAAGACTGTTTAAACGAGCCGATCAAATTATTCAACTACCCACTTAATGTGGAGATTTGATGCCCGATCAAGCGGTATGCTATATACCGTAACCCAAGCCCGTATAGGGAAAATAAGTTAAAAGTATTTACCTGAGTAAGTATTAATCACAATAAGAAAAATGCACGTAGCTTTTACTGGTCCTCCTAATCTGGAACGAAGGTTTATAATAACCTATTAGAATTCTAACGGGTCTTTTATTAAGCTTAAGCTTAGACCGGCTAGTTTCAAGATACGGTTCGTACGCACGATTAAGCGAAGACCGGATAGAATGTGATTCAGACCCGAAAAGTTTGAAGACTTGTTTAATATGGGTTTATTATTCATATTCTGGATTTTGAGATAAAACCGTTAAGGTTTGACCCGTTTCGGCTAATTTATGTAAACTTGTTACATAAACCGAACCGTACGAGTAATAAGCGTGACGGGTAGTCATGAGAGCTATATACAGGTTTCCTAAGTTAATTATGTCTCAAATATGTTGTGACATCAGTAAGGTGTCTTTCATTATGCCCGAAACGAATTTAAACACAAACTATGCCCCGTAGGGGTAGTTTGGTCATTTTAAAGGTTGTAAAAGAGTTTAGATGTTTAACTGAGTTACAGGTCTGATGTAAACAGCAAACATACTCAACTTGATATGTTATATCAGTAGGCTAAAGCATATATGTGAAATTTATCATTTTTATCCAAACTATGCCCCGTAGGGGTATTTTGGTAATTTCACATAAGCCGAAAAGCTCAAAACTGAGGTCTGAGTTTATCAACCTTTGCTTACTGTTAAAATATCCTAATTTTCCTAAAATATCAGTAGGTATCACCCGGGTATGTCCAATATGATTTTAAAACATACTATGCGTTAAAAACGCTAAATAAGGCGATTAAAGGCCATTTCCGGGTTCGATACTTAAATATGATATTTTTATATTTCCAGAAGGCTTAAAATAATTAACTTATCATATGTGATCAGTAGCAAAAGGTTTGGAGTCGTTTAGATAGGCAAAACTCATTTTATGGCCCGTAAGGGCAAAACCGACAATTACCGGATTAAGCCTACGACTACTAGTTATGCTCAGCCTAAATTAATTAAAAATCTTTAAAAATCCTCAAATAATATATTACATCAGTGGGTAAAATATTTGATACCAAAAAGTATGTTTAACTAGGCTATACGCTAATTACGCCATTTTATTAACATAAAGCATTAATTTTGCGATAATGAGCATAACTCTTAATCTACAAGTCAAAATGATGTCAAACTTTGCATACAAGTCTATATATCAGTAACTAAGGTTTCTACACTTTTAAATTTCCATAAATCACGTTTTAAGGTAATAAGGGCATAATGGTCAACATATGAGCAATTAACGGAAATATGCATATTAATTGGATAACTAGTGAACCAAGGTGTATAATCACAGAGGGTTGTTCTAACAAGTAACCTAATCCAATTAAAGCTCTGAGGCATTTCTAAAACATGCCTAAATGGGTCAGAACTGAAAGTCAAAGTGAAAGTCAAACTATGTGACTTTCGGTTCCGAACCGGGTCTAAACAGGAAATAGTCGGGTTGAACATGTTTGGACATGTTCTTACACTAATTACTAAGTTATAACAATGATCAAACAGGTTATATATGTTCTAGATAGCTAATTATGCATAAATGACATTTTAAGCATCCTGTTGACTTTTTAATTATATGTTTGACCCGACTTTTGACCTGGTTAGAGTGGTGATCAGGGGAAACCCTTTTGAGGTTTTATTACCCACATAAATACCAACTTATAACCACTTTTAATTTGAGATATGACTGAGCCATTATTGACTAATCTCGAAGTCAAACCGTAATTACGACGGTTTGACTTTTAGCTAATTAACCAAGCTAAACTCAACTAAACAAGAACTAGCAGACTTACAAGAGTCCTATGCATGAGATATGATCACTTGAGGCTGCTTGATAGCTCCAGAAATGATCCCACAATGCAGGAGAAGGTGTGGGAATGTTTGTTGCAACTAATGAGCTTTATATAGTGAACTAAGGCACCATAAAATGTTGACAACAAAGTCTAGGACCCATCCATAACTGATTAACACTTGTCCTAGTGCTTAGGGGTGCCTAGGGGTCGTCCACATGTGAGAAAAACCGGTGAAATAGGTCACAATCGCGCATAACAGGCTGCAGAAGGTTTTCTGGTCGCTGGCACTTGCTTGCGCATCGTAGGGGTTTCTTGGCTACGATGCGCAGGCCTTCATCAGGGGCTGATTTGTTTGTTCTTTGGTGTTTTGAAAGGGCAAGTGGTATAAACGAATTGTGGACATTATTTTCTCAGTTAGGGGCCTTCCAATTGTGCCTTGAACAGTTCTAAACCCTACCATTTGTAGTTGTTTGCTTGGATGCTTTATAAAAGTACCGAAAATGAAGGTTTACCAATTCTTTTCTTCGTGGGATCCTATCGAGTATTTCCAATTCGTTATTGTCAACCCATTTCTGGATTTAAGACATAATAGATGTTTAATATATAAAAACTTGGGTCTTGGGATTTATAAATGAGGTGTTCAGAGGTAAAATTAACATGACGCCACGTTTCAATCCTGCCAAAACATCT